>PVJA010014040.1:10079-48365 GCA_004027025.1 Myocastor coypus
TTTTTTTGGAACCAAATATTTCTCCCCCCCCCCCCTGTTTTTTTAATGTATTTAGTACAGAGTCTACCAGATCTCAGTACACAGATCAGACTCAGGGAATCCCCCTGTTTTGAGCCTTCCAAGTGCTGGGATTACAGGCAGGTGCCACCACACCCAGTTTCAGTTGACATCTCAGCATGCTCCCTGGGGCCTGCAGGGCAGGACAGGGATAGAACCCCTACCCCCATGTCTGTAGATACTTTAATCCACCAAGCTAATTGCACAACCCAAACCCAAATATTTCTAGAAATATGAAACACACTAGGGGCTGGGGAGATAGCTTCATGGCACAAGTGCCTGCCTGGCAAGTGCAAGGTCAAGAGTTCGAACCCCGGTTCCACCAAAAACAATAAAGAATAAATAAATAAATAAATAAATAAATAAAGCACATTAAAAATCCACACATTATGAACTCATTGATGACAGGTCAGCCACAAATTGGAGCATCAGCTGGGGATAGTACAGCACATGGGAGCCATAGGCTTAGGCTTTCTCTCCCACTCGGGAAAATTTAGCAAATTCTAATCATATTATGACAGTAATCATGGTGCACTATGCAAGCAAAAGAAATTATTTCAATTATAATTCAAAATTTGTAGAAATAAATTATTGGCAGCATGATGCACTGGTATCTCATGAATGTGAAATTAAGAATTGCTGCTTGTAATTACAATCATTTGCTCTCCAGTTTTCTGCCACGAAATTTTCTTTTCAAAAGAAACTCAGGAGTCAACCTGTTTCCACATGAAACCACACCAGTCATAAGGCCTAAGAGTACTTGCATATTAATACGGATATATTTTTAAAACTCAGAAAAATTAAATTACCATCCCTTTTTGACCAGAATTAAAACACAATTTTTTAAAACTTCCAATAATTAACAAAGTTTGTTGGCTAAGTCTAGGAGATAAAAATAAAATGTACTGGATTTCACAAAGAATTAAACTTTTAAGTTTTTAAAGACACAATTTTACACTTACTAAAAATATTGCAAAATTATGCAAAAACTCTGTAAACACCTCCACAAAATTATCCAAATGTTAACATTTTATCACTTTTGGCTTAGTCTTTTTCTGTCTCCATAAAGGTGTATATCAATATACATATATACAGAGAAATAGTACATGTAATTGTATGTACAGTATATATATATATATATATATATATATATATATATATGTGCTATGAAAAATTTCTTCTGTGTCACTTGAATGAGTTGTAAGCATAGAACCCTTTGCTACTAAATTCCTCAATTAGTAGTTCCTGAAACAGACATTTTCTGGTATAACCACATAACATGGATCAGAATCCGGAAATTAACTTTGATACACTATTATCTCATGCACAGACTTTACTCAAATTTCATCAATTTCTCATTAATGTTTTTTAAAGAAAAGGCAAAAGAAGAGGCTTGATGCAAAATCCAATCCACGATTTCCCTTTGTATTTAGTTGTCTGCCTCCTTAGTCTCTCTGGGTCTGGCACAATTCCTTAGTTTTTAATGACTGTGACCTTCTCATTTTGATGAACACAGGCTTTCTCTTATGAAGTAAACTACTCCACTTGTGTTTATCTGAGGCTTCCTTATAGTTAGACTTATTTGTTTTATGCAAAAGTACCACAAGGTTGATGTTGTGTTCTTAGTGAGGTGCATCTAAATGTCCCATTCAATGCAACTGTTGCCCTACTGGGTATTTTCCCAGAAGAACTAAAAACCTCATATCCAAAAAAAAAAAAAAAAAAGACAAAGGCCGGGCGTGGTGGTTCACGCCTGTAATCCCAGCACTCGGGAGGCTGAGGCAGGAGGATTGGTGCGAGTTCAAGACCAGCCTGGGCTACAATAAAAACCTCATATCACAGTGATCTATGCACACCCATGTTTACAGCAGTGCAACTCGTCATAGCTAAATCTTGGAAACAACCCAGATGAACATCCGCTGAGGAACGGATAAAGAAGGAAAGGTATTTTTACACAGTGGAATATTATTCAGCCATAAAAATATAACCTCAAGGTTTTTATAGGCAAATGGATGCAACTTGAGACTATACCCATAAGTGAAATAAATCAAACCTGCATGTGTAAACATTGTATTGTCTACCTAGTGTAAGAATCTGAAAGAGTAAATAAGATCTGCGTAGCACAATAGATACTACGAAGGGGAATTAAGGACTGGGATGAGGGAAAAGAGAAAAGAAAGAAAGGAAAGAAGGGAAAAAGAAATATACATGCGTATGCACAGGACAGCTTGAATATTGTGCAGCTGTTTTCTGCTGACCTATTGAAAGGAGCAGTTAATGTTTACTTTTTTCTCTCTTCATTTTAGTTTTTTTTTTTTTATAACTTTTTGACCAATTTTGCATGCCTATATCTGGTAATCTGAACAACTAATTTGAAGACCATAATATGCAGTATAACAATGACTGTTGAGTTCTTAACATTTTGTTTAGTGAAGTTCTTTATCATCTCTAATGATTGACTATTTTTATTGTTTCTACTAAGGAACATTTAAAAATGTACATTGTATCTCAATTTTGCATTATTACCACATCCTGATCCCCTGGCTAAGACAATGTCTGCCAGATTTTTCTGCTACAAAGTCACCATTTTGTTTGTCACAAGTATTTTGTGGAGAGGACATTTTGAAAATATGAATATTTTATTTTCATTAAATAGCTTTAGCTTCCACCAGTTTAACTTCCACTGAAGTTCCTTGTCTTAATTATTATTATTATGTCTGGTGCCAGTTTTTTCTACATTTCTGTTTCCTTGTACAGATTAAAAGTCATTCTACTATAAAAATTGTCACTCTTTACTTGTCTTATATTAGTGTGTTAGAATGCTTTCTCGTTATTACTATTTTATTAATACTTGCTATTTGTCTATATTAGTGGAATTTAGTGTGCTATTTCCATATATAATTTAGCATTGATATATCTTACTATCATTCTGTCCTCCCTCCTCCCCAAATAAAGCACAAAAACTAAAATCAAAACTTGACAAATGAGATTACATCATACTAAAATGCTTCTTCATTAAAAAAAAAATCAACAAAGTTGGGCATGGTGGCTCATGCCTATAATCCCAGCACTTAGGAGACTGAGGCAGGAAGATCAGTGCAAGTTCGAGACTAGCCTGGGCTACGAAAGTGAGCTCAAGGCCAGCCCTGAACTACATAGCGAGACCCTGTCTCAAAAAGACAAAAAAAAAAAAAAAAAGGGTCAACAGAGTAAACATGATCTGACGACCTACAAAATGGCAGAAAGTGTTTAAAGGGTTAATTTGTGACATGTATTTTAAAAATCAGTAAGATATAATAATAATAATCTTGGCATTGCTCTAATTCCAGCACTAACGTAAATCTGACCAGGGGAGGCGTTTGTCCTGAATGTCACGTCCTTCGCGGTCCTTCCCTCTGCTCCCTGAGCGGCGCCTTCTTACTTTTCAACATGGAGAGCTCTCCAGATGGCTCATGAAGCCTTTTATCTCGTGTCCCAGAATTACTAGCTCTCCAGAGAAGCCCGGTTTCTTATGGAAGGTTTGATGCTTGGAAAATGAGATGTGGAGGTTGTGCAGAAAGCAGAACTGATCTAGGATGTTGCTTCTGGCTCCTCCTCCTAATATATCTAGGAAATATTTGTACAGATACTGACACCTGCATGCATGTCAGTGTCTCTCTGCTTTATCACCTCTCTACAAACTACAACTTCAGGCTCATTCTTCTAACATACCGTGTACCATTCTAGTATCTCTCATATTTGAAATTTGATTTGACCTCCCCTATAATCTAAAAAGTTAGCTTGTTACTATTTTATAGATGCCTGTACGAAAAGACTTGTGAGTCTCAGGCAAGACCGTGCTATTGACCACCCTGCAGGCACAACTATGCGTTTACACCCATTCCCCTTGCCCCGGATCTGGACATCGGTGCAAAGGCGAATGGCACACTGTGAGTTTGCATTGTAGCGGAAGAACAATGGCCTAAGAGAGCCTGATCCTTTATACCAAATAAGCACATCTATTCTTTGTCTTTAAAAAGTTTTGGAATTTTATGCTTCTAAGTTGCTTGCACAAACCAACCCTAAAAGTCTGGTTCAAGTGTACCTCGGGGGTCACCCTCTTCACCAGCTTAGCAAGGTTCTCAGGATGCATCCTAGATTACCTTTCTGATACTTGCTCCTTTACATTTGTGTAATTTCAAAATATAAATTCAGAACGACCCCAAATCTGAAATGTTTTAAGGGCCTATAGGATTCCACAAATGAAAAATCAGTGCCAACCTCCTAATAGGTCACAGACAAAATGCTGACACACTAAAAAATATCACACATAATTACATTGAGACTCGTTGCGCAAGATGTGTATGAAACATAAATGAATTTACCATGTCCCCCAAGATATCTCTTTGTATATGTACAAAAATCTGAAATCAGAAATAAATCCAAAAATCTGAAAAATTTCAGCTCCCTAGCACTGCAAATAAAATGGAGCCAACTTGTACACTTTTCGGAAAAAAAGGAAGTTGAATCCTACTATGACTAATTTGTTCCTGAACTTGCTTGATTCTAGACTATGTGTTGAGGAACTTCAGAATTTCAAACCTATCACTTAGAAAAACAAACTTTCCAACTATGGACTTTCTTGCAGTATTTCTTCCTTTAGTTTGAAAGAGTAAAGTCAAGAAGTTCATTTATTAATAAAATGAGTTAATTTTTGTAACCTATTTAAGTTGCATGTTGGGTTAAAAATTCATATCAGTCTGTATCCCAAGTTTCCCCCTCATTTTTATAGATTTCATTTATTTGTATTTTGATTAATTAAAAATAGCATGCTTTAAAGGTTAAGACTGTAAGAAAGGCACGACCAAATAGCTCAGCAGACCAAAGCACAGGCTTAGGCAGAGCACAGCAGCTGGGGCTCAATCCCAGCATGCCATGCAGTCCACACCCTGGGAACACTGAGACAGGGATGGAGACTGGGTGTGGTGGTGCATGCTTGGAATCCCCACACTTGGGAGGCTGAAAATAGGAGAATCACTATGGGCCCAAGTCCAATTTATGTAGTGAGACACTGTAGACCCTGTAGAGCCTGTACTAAATACATTTTTTAAAGCTATAAGAAAAATGATATCTTCATGTTACTGCCTTTCTTTACCTCCCCCCACACACAAACATACTTTCCACTGCATTTCAAACCACCCCATCAAAGACAAGTTTTGCCTTTTCCTTTTTTCTGTCCCAGTTCACCAGCTCTTACTATCACCATTCTCAAGCATATAATTTCCAGATTACCAAAGACTTTCTAGGACATCAGTCATATCTCCTTTGAAAAAATAATACTTTCTTTACCACCTCATAATCAATAGAAACTGTATCAGTTAACCCAATATAATTTCCTCCCATTCTAAAATAAGAAAATTAAATTAAAGCTTTTCTCACGCTTACTCTATGAAAAAGCTCTTGGTAAGGAAAAATGGCCCCATTTTATTGAGAGTAACTTTATAACTAAGCATCCGTTCTGTCTTTCCTGCAAAAAAAAGTGCAGGAGAACAGCAAAGAGTAGATGAGAATAAGTTTTTACTTGTGAAATAATTCTAAGAAATAATTTTTTAAAGATGCATAATTACTCCTAACAAAATAACACCAACCACACTGATCAATGTTGTTAACATTTTAAGTAATAGAAAATAAAAAATCCTAAAAGTGGATGGATCAGGCTGTTCACACATTCACAGACCAATGTTAACATTGCAGAAAGAGGGAAAGAAATAGCTACCAGGAGCCTTTGGGTAGGGAAACAGGAAGTACACATAACAGTCTGTGAATGATTCTAGTCCAACAAAATTTAGATGTGTAGAGTTAACTTCCAGTTCACAGGCAGTTATGTGGTAAATGATTTTCCTTTAAACACTACCATGGAGCTGGGGAAATAGCTCCATGGCACAAGTGCCTACTTGGCAGATGCAAGATCATGAGTTCAAATCCCGGTCCTGCCAAAACAACAACAACAAAAAAGACCCTACCATGATACTATTTGCCCAATTGTGGATTACAGAGAAACTAACAATGAAATAGTAACAAAAACTAAGGCATGAGAACTACTATAAATTAGAAGATACTTAATAGATTCACCGAACAAATGTAATAAGCAGATTATATGATATGACTTGAATAAACTGATATTGGGATAACTGACTCTCCGCATGCTGAAGCTTAAACCTACGACTTTATCTCTGGCCATAAGCTAAATCAAAATCAAAATGGATGAAAGACCTGGACATTAAAACAGAAACACTAAATCTTCTAGAAGATAGAACAGGTAGAAGTCTTGAGGACATAAGCATAGATTAAAGACTATGAATAAATGCTTGATCACATGGGAAATAGGAATCAACAATTAGGATCTTATCTTATTAAAAAGTTTTTGTGCAGCAAGAGAAACAACCTAGTGAAGTGAGAGCCACACAATGGGAAAAAAAATTTTATAGCTATTCATGAGATAGAGGATTAATATCTAAAATACAGCTTTTTTAAGATGCTAGTTTCTTATCTCTACAGTGTAGCAGAATTATTCTTGATTCCTGCTGCTGGATCCCTACAGAGTGTAAGGAAAACAAGCAGTCTACCTAAGTCAAAACTGTCATATTTTTAGATAGGTATTGTGTGTTTGAAGCTTAAGTTTCCACAGATCAGTTATCTCAAATAATCAAAGTGTTCATATATTCTAGAGTTAAATTATTTTCAATTATAAATATATACAACCTCAGGGTATGTCATGTTTTAATGTAAAATATTAGATCAAGATAACCTTTAAATTACATCTTATTAGAAGCTCCAGAAATAGTAACATGGGGTTGGGAATTTAGAGCGGTAATAAAATGATTGTCTAGCAAGTGGGAGGCCATGGTTTGGTCCTCAGTACTGGAAAATTAAGAAGCTAAAAACAAAATAAATTGTGGTAATATGATTGGCACGTGGTACATTCCTGTAATCCCACATTCTCAAGAGGTCCGAGCATAAGGATCAGCAATTTAAGGCAAGCCTGAAAAATGGAATGAGTTCTTGTCACAAAAATAAAGAATAAAAGTAAACAAAAGGCCTGGGACTGTAGCCCAGTGATACAGAGCTTCTTGGTTCAAATTTTCAATACCAAATATTAATTGATTAATTAATTAATTAGTTTAAAATACATATTTAGAAGGAAAAATTGAGTATTTTGATACATCTTCTAGCATCTCCTCCTTGTTCTTATAGGCCGGTATTTTCTCTTCTCCTGTAACCATGTACTATAATATTGAGAACTCTAGGATTACATATGCTTATAGCAGCTATTCAGCCCTTGTGGTTTGATAAGGCTATTTATTTTAGTCCTCTAAAATGAGCTCTCTCTCTCTCTCTCTCTCTCTCTCTCTCTCTCTCTCTCTGTCTCTGTCTCTCTCTCTCTCTCTCTTTCTCTCTCTCTGTTTCTCTCTCTCTCTTTCTGATACTGAGAATTGACCCAAGAGCCTTTGCACTGAACTACATCCACAGCCTCCCCTACAACATTTTAACTTTTTAAAAATTTCTGTAACAGTCTCACTACAACATTACATTGCCTAACTACATCGAGCTCCAATTTATGATCCTCCTGCCTTAGCCTTGCAGAGTGCACAGACTACAGGCATCTGGCACTGTAACAAGGCACAGTATCTTTTCTAAATGTAAAGGCTCATAACTGCAATCAAAACCTATTTCCACAGGACTTGACTTTTTTGTCCTTTAATACAAGGACACATCAGTCTGACTAGCAGTGGTTCTCAACTTTTCTAATGCCGTGACCCCGCAATACAGTTCCTCATGCTGCAGTGACATACTTCAAAGCTGTAATTTTACTACAGTTGTGATTTGGAATGGCTTTAGGTGGCCCCTGTGTTTTGGTCATTCGACCCCCACTGGGGTCACGACCCACAGGTTGAGAACCGCTGGACTAGTGGCTACGTAAGCTAAGGATACTTGTAGAAGTCTCCTGCCATTGGCATGCATGCGTCCCGAGGGATCTCTGAAATAGAGATGTTGACAAGGGCCTTGATAATTAGTTCATTTGGTTGCAGAGGAGTACTTTCCATACTCATTAGCATCTTTCTATAGTTTGGTTTCAAATATGAAAATTTGTCTCAGGGTCACAGCAGACGTAATTGGAGATAATGAAGGATGCTTATAATTAGATGAAAGGCTCCTGATTTCACTGGGTGCAACTTTGTTCAACAGCGGTTTCCTGTGTACACATAGCTTGGAAATTGGAAATTATTCAGGAAATTGCTCAGAAAAAGCCAGGATGGCTTAATATTCGAATGTCAAGTTGTTTAAACAGTTATACTGGAGAAACACAAAACACAGAGGTCAATTCTGAGTTGCACAATTGAGTTAAGTTTTTCAAGATTTACAATCTGTTCTACTAGAGGAAATTTAGAGTTTAATCAAGAAACCTGGAAAGGAGGATTTAAAATTATTTCAATGAGAAAATCTTGATTACAGAAATGAACATATCCACAAAGAATAAGGGACGCATTCATCTATGAATCATGATTCAAATGTTGTATTTCAGAGACTAGCTGGCCTCTAATGATTGAGTGAAGACAGAGTTACCAGAAATAATTTGAGTCAGCATTTCTGAATTAGGCGTGGCATATCTTAATTGGGCTGTGAGCAAGAGAGACTGGAACTGATGAGAATTTTCCCGGTTTTAGCAGCCAGAATCAAACTTGGATTCAGATTGTTCCAAATTATAAAGCAAAGATTTTCTATAAGCTTAGATAAGTACAATCTTTTCATTTTTAAATAAATGTAGAAATTGAAGAGAAGTAACTCAAATATGAACCCTGATATATTTAAAACACAAGGAATATGAGTAACAAGCAGAAAGTATTAGAAGTCCTAAGTCAAGAACTAAGGCGTTCATATGCTATAAACTGAGAGAACAATGCTTCATAAACCCACCCAGTCTTTTCACTCAAAGTTAAACCACTTCTACCTAAAAGAGTGGCTATTTGGTGAGAATTACACTTGTGTTAAAAATAAGGGATAAGAGACACAAGCCCAGGTCTAACTGAAGGCATGTTACCCAATATCTCTTGCATTTTAATCTTACATTTTTGCATCTTCATCTTATTAAAAGAAAGTGTAAGGTTTTGGAGGAGAGAGAGACTGGTTTATTATCTCAAAATATGTTTGAATATAGTAATTTTAACAGTATGGATAATCTTGTTAATACCCCTAATATCATTATTCATCATATGACCAATCAAAGAACTTCTGAAATTCTGAGACACTAATTTATTTTTTCTTTGTTTATGTATTTAGTATAGGTTCTCACTATGGAACTCAGACTTACAGTGATGCTCTTGTTTTAGCCCCGCCGCCCCGCCTCCCAATGCTGGGATTACAGGTGTGTACCACCAGGCCCTGTCTTGGTGGCCTGCTTGGGACACCTGGCGTGGGACTGACATAGGCATATGCTACCAGGGAGCAAACCAGGGTCTCATGCTATGTCCATGGCCCTGAGACAGGAAATATTGAAACTAGATTCCAAAGTTGCCTGTTCTCATTATCTTCAGAATTTCAGTGAGTTGATTTTTTTTATGCTGGGAAACTTACTAAAATGTTTTCATTACATATAACTCTATGAACTTTTAGTTGGAATGGATTTTCCTAAATAAAAATCACTGATAGATTTGGTTACACAAATTTGAGATATAGAAGCAGAGTGATGTAGTTACCTACCAAAAGAGGCCTGAGTGTGAGGATTTTTCTATCAAAAGACAAGGGGAAAGAGATCATTCTCACCATAGTGACAACCCAGATCAGAATGGGACCTACCTAGTCGGGCGTGGTGGGGCACGCCTGTAATCCCAGCACTTGGGAGGCTGAGGCAGGAGGATCGGTGGGAGTTCGAGACCAGCTTGGGCTACAAAAGTGAGCTCAAGGCCAGCCTGAACTACATAGTGAGACCCTGTCTCAAAAAGACAAAAAAAAAAAAAAAATGGGACCTACCTATAAACCTTTGGCAAGGACTATAAATATTACAAAAAGCCACGAGTATGCTGATTTTTATAGAAAAAATACAAATGGACTAGGTACTGATCTGGACAAATATAAGTAAAAGAGACCCCTATGTAGGATTTGAAGAGTAGTACTTAAGCGGGAGGAAAGTCATGGATATGAGCAATAATGATGGAAGACGTTCAAATTTCCCAAAAGAGCTAAAGATACCAAAACTTCAGAGAAAAAAGCAGGCTCCGATTGACTTGCAGGCTGCAGAGTCCTGTGGAGAATTGTGCGTAGCTTTATACATTAGCAAGATTAGCATTACTTCTAGTTTATTTGTAAGATACCTATAAAGGCATCAGAGTTGAAAATTCAGAACTGAGTCATCCCACTCTCTTTCAATCACTCCTAAAAGCACTCTGAGAAAGGATCATTCTCATTGTCTCTCTTCTACAAGATGAACAACTTAGAAGTTTTTTACATTTAATGAAATTATATGCAATAAGTGCTCTTAAAATTTTGCAGATTATATATTTAAAAAGGGAAGTATATGTAGCACCATGAAAATGTGAAGGCTTTATTTTGAATTAGTTTGGTTTTAGTGACACTTCAGATAATTACCTAAAGGAGCAGTTGTTATAATGCAATTCCAACTTCCTATTGGAGCAGTAGGAAAAACACAATGCTTAGCACACAATAGAACTTCAGAGGGTAGAATAAAACTATCAGAAGAAACCCTGATTTTTTTTGCAGAGGGAATATTTTATTACCTTCTCTCTGTTTTTCAAATTTATCAAAGGATACATTCAGAAACTCTCCAAATTATTCTTTATATTTCCTTCATAAGTCTTCACTCTCACTTTTCATTCTTTACTTTTTTTTTATACTGGAGATTGATTAGGGCCTTCATACTGAGCTATACCCCCAGGTCTTTCACTATATTTTGTTTTTAGGTAGGTATTTCATTGGTTGACTAAATTGAACAGGATGGGTTTGAACTTACAATCCTATTACAGGCATGGCCTACCATGCTTGTCTCCCTCTCAACTCATGAGTTTCAAAAAAACAAATTTTCCAGTTTTTGTCATAGGAAACTAAAGATGTTTTATGTGAGTGTTAGGAGATGAATCTGATTTTCTCAGTTGCCAAACAGTATTTTTGAATACACAATTTTAACAATAGTAACAAATGAGGCAAGCAAAAAAGAGGAAAGTATGACCCACAAGATAAAAGATTATTAGAAGCAGTTCACATGACAGCACTGTCAGTAATTGGGCAGTCTTTAACATGACTACTATAAAATGTGCAAATAAATAAAATAAATCAAGTCTAGATTACTAAACAAGAATGAGAATGATGCTGCACAAATTTGGAAACATCAAAAAAGAAAACAAAATCATTTTTTAAAAACATGTAGAAATTTGTTGAAAAGTAAAGCAGTCAAAATGAAAATATTTCATCAAAGGAGCTCAATGTTTTCTTTTGTCAGAGATGAGTGTTCCATTGTTATTAGAAAAAGGGGAATATAAATAAAGGACTTTTTTGTAGTGAAAAAATATATAGATACATATACAAGATAGTTAAAATAGATATACAGCTACTTTCTCTTAGTTCAATAAGAAAGGTTTGTGTTAATGTTGTTTAAACAAGATATCATGTCTGCATCTTGTCCTCTAAATAACTACTATGAAAACAATAACATGCAATGTATTAATTATTGTAACTGTCCCACTAACCTTTTTTGAAATTATTTCTATTTTATCTCTTTTATCATTAAAACGAGTTTTAAAAATTACTTTGGAGCTCAATGTTAGATTTCAACCAGTAGGAATAAAAAAGAGAAAGAAAGAAAGAAAGAAAGAAAGAAAGAAAGAAAGAAAGAAAGAAAGAAAGAAAGAAAGAAAGAAAGAAAGAAAGGAAGGAAGGAAGGAAGGAAGGAAGAAAGAAAGAAAGAAAGAAAGGAAGGAAGAAAGAAAATGCAAGAGTGAAGGAAACTAGCAAATAGTGAGGTTGCTAGATCATATGGTAGTTCTATTTTAATTTACCCTGAGGAATTGCCAATCCATTCTGCTTCCCATAGTTACTGCATTATTTTGCATTCCCTCCAGCTTTGTGCAAGTGCTCCAGCTTCTCTGCATGTTCATCAATAATTGTTATGTTTTGAATGTTTTATTTTTGGTCTGCATATTTCTTTACACTTGGAAGATCCCGTTTCAACATTTGTCAAGCTTAATCTTCAAGATTCATAATAATCCCATTTGTTCTTTCAAAATTTAAGAGATCAGAGTGGGATTTATTTCTGCTAAGAAAATAAGCATACAAGCTGGTTAGATAGCTCAGCAGATTAATGCACCTACTTGGGCAGCAAGAGGGACCGGGTTGGATCCCCAGCTCCACATGCCATGCCAGCCCTGCCCTTGGGGCCTGCTGAGACCAACCATTGAAACCTGGCATGGTGGCATGCGCCTTTAATCCCAGGATTTGGGAGGCTGAAAACAGGAAGATCACTACAAATCCAATCTGTGTAGTGAGGCCCTGTAGCCCCTGTACTAAATACATTTTAAAAATAAAGAAAAGAAGCATACAAATATAAAGAACCAAAATTTGAAAATTCAACTAGAAATTTCGTTATTTCACTACTGCAGCAGCACATCACTCGTCTCTTCTTTTACTTTGCTGATCTAACTCTACCGTTCTGACGTGTGCCATGTCCTTTGGATCTTCTTTTAATTCCAGCTGCTTGAAATCATCCTTATACTTCTGCTGAAAACCCAGGAAAGTCACTGGGAATTGATGAAGAAAGAATCAACAAAAGGATTTCTGATATGGAGAATAAAGGATAAAACAGAAAAGCTTCACCAAGACCATGACAGTTCTGGGACGCTGGGAAGTACACAATAAAGTCAAGTTCTGAAGGGGATATATTCAGTCTGGCCAGGAAAGCCCAATGAATGGCTTGGCACAGTTCTACAGTAACTAAAGTTTACTTTGTTGTGATGGCCACTGGTTGATACATGTATAATATTCATTTAAAAAGCAGAGGCCTAGAGGGTGAAAGACAGGGAGATTATGGTCTAAACTTACGATGCAGCAATTACATAGGAGTAAAGCCAATAAATACTTACAGTGTGATATATATTAATTAGTTCAAACCGTTGTCTCATACTTCAGTATTGTGTGTACTGCAAAATAATATTGCCCATTTATAATTATGACATGCTATCTTTAAAGAGTTCTCTATTTTATTTTATTAATGAGCAGAACATATTTATTGAGGAAAAGAAAGCTCCTGTCCAAGAGAGAGACAGGAGGGGAGACCATAGAGGGTGCACCCCTCTATTTTATTTTAAATCAATTGCATGTAAACAAAAAAAAGACCAGTATAGAATAGTGTTGATAACATTCAGAGTCAAAAATTATGATATAGTGTTCATTGGACTTAGAAAGTTGAAGTAATTATTTTTATTTTTTATTTCAAAGAATAAAATTTTTTAAAACATTAGAAACCATACAGAACTTCCAAACAAGATGAAAGGAAATCAGCAATGGTTGTTGTGTTGTACATTGTTATCTTCAAAATAATTGTTCAGATTGAAAGATATAGGCATGCAGAATTGATTTAAAAATTAAGCATTAACTAATTCTTTCACTAAACCAATAGAATTAGTAATGCAATTATCTTAGTAATAAGATAATGCAATTGTCTTGTGTTCATGTATATATTTTCCCTCTTCTTTCTTCCTTTCTTTCTTTCTTTCTTTCTTTCTTTCTCTCTTTCGTCCTTTCCCTTATCCCAGTTGTGATTTCCTCTTGAGCAGTTTCTTTTCCTACTTTTATTGTATTTTTTTTTTTTTACTCTATTTACCCTTTCAGTTTCTTACACGAGGTAGACAATATGATCTTTATACATGGGAATCTAATTCATTTCTCTTATGAATATGGTCTCCACTTACCTATTTAAAAGCCCAGATTTTATCTTTATAGCTGAATAATAATTGTATTATTACTCATTTTTTAATCCATTCTTCAGTTGATAGACATTTGGGTTATTTCCAAGATTTGGTTATTATAAATTGTACTGCTGTAAATGGGTTAATATGCATTGTTGTAGTAAGGTATTTTCAATTCTTCTGGAAAAATACCTAGAAGAGGAATACAAGGGTCAAATGGTACATGTAATCCTACTTTTTGGTGGAATTTCTTTTTCTTTTTTCTTTTTTTTTTCTATTACAGGAGATCAAACTAGGACTTTGCTCTTGTCAGGTGGATGCTTACACAGTTGAGCTATGCCCGTAGCATTTCTGGAGGAATTTTAACACTTATTTCCACAGTGCTTGTATCAATTGACACTCCCACCAACAGTGGAGAAGAGTTCCCTTTCCCCACAGCCCCACTAGCATTTGTTCATCTATCCAGACTTTCTGTAGGGTTTTTATCATGAGTGAGTGTTGGACTTTGTCAAAAGCTTTTTCTGAATCTATTGAGATGATTATGTAATTTTTGTCTTTGGCTGTGCTGATATAGCATATTACATGTATTGATTCATGTATAGTGAGCCAAATTTGTATTCCTGTCATGAATTCCACTTTGGCATGAAGTATAATTTTATTGATGATTTTCTGCATTCTGTTTACTAGTATTTTATTGAAAATTTTTTCATCTATGCTCATTAGGGAGATTGAGCTGTGGTTTTATGGGATGTTGTGGGGTTCTTTGATTTGTTTTGGTTTGGTCTTAATATCACAGTAATAGTTTCCTCCAAGATTTATTTTTCCCTTTCAATTTCACAAAAGATTTTGAGGTGTATTGGAATTAAATCTTCTCTGAATGTCATCTACAATACAGCAGTGAATTCATCGGGACCTGGTCTTTTCTTTGTTGCTAACTTTTTCATTATATCTTCAAGTTCATGTTCATTCAGTTATTCAGGATTTTTATATGTCCTTGAATCAGTTTTTGCAATTTATTTGTATCTAGGAATCCATCCATTTCTTCTGTTTCCCACCTTATCAGTTCAGTGTAAAGATTTTCAAAGTAGGTATTGTTGATCTTTTGAATTTCTGTAGGATCCATAGTGTTTCACTTTTTTCATTCCTAATTTCATGAATTTCAGTTATTTCTTTTTTATTTTTGATAATGCTGGCTAGGATTTATAAATTGTATTTATTCTTTCAAAGTACCAACTTTTTTTTTTTTTTTGTCTTTTTGAGACAGGGTCTCTCTATGCAGCTCAGGCTAGCCTTGAGCTCACTTTTGTAGCCCAGGCTGGTCTCGAACTTGCACCAATCCTCCTGGCTCAGCCTCCCGAGTGCTGGGATTACAGGCGTGAGCCACCATGCCTGGCTAAAAGTACCAACTTTTTGATTCATTAATCCTTTGCATTGTGTGCTTACAATTTTCTGAATTGCATTAATTTCTGTTCTAGTATCTATGATTTTCTCCCTTCTTTGAGCTTGACTTGCTGCTCTTTTTTTCTAGAAGCTTGAGGTGCAGCACAAGGTTGAGCTCATTTTGTTTTCCCAATGTGAGAATTCACTGCTATACATTTTCCTCCAAGGATTGCTTCCTCTGCATCCCACACATTCAGGTAAGTTGTATGTGCACTTTTGTTAGATTGTAAATATTGCTTAATTTCTACTTTAATTTCATCTGTGAGCCACTAGTTGTTCAGGAGGGTATTATTTAATTTCCATACATTTATGGAGTTTTGTGATTTGTCAATAATCCCTAACTGAACTAAAGTATAGACAGAAAATATGCATAAAATAATGTTGTGACATTCTTTATCTATTGTGATCATTGTTGGTTTGAAGTTCACATGGTCTGCAAGCAGAATAGCCAATCTCTTGTACTGGAGTTTTGCATGGAGTATTGGTTTCTATCCTTTGACCTTCAGTCTCTGAATTTTCTTCTGAGCTACATGTGTTTCTTGTGTGCAGCATACTGTTGTATTTTGTTTCTTGATCTTTTGGGGAGGTTCTTCCCTATTTTGACATTTTTTATTTGAAATAATTTTTTTGTTTTGCTTTCTGTATTGATCCTTGTGAACCTTGGCAGTAGACAGCTATATCAATGATGTTAAGGCCTCTCTAGGAATAATCTGGACCTCAGGGACGTGTTCTGTGTGTATGAGACTCTTGAGTTATGTCTCTCCAAGACCCTACTTTCCCAATCAATTGAGAATGGGTCATTCATTTCAGTTTGGCTCAATCCCCCATCCTGTGGTGTAGGGCTGTGGTAAGGTTATTACCTCAGATACTCCCAATCTCATTACACAACAGAGATCAACTGATTCCAACAGATTTGACATCCTAGGTACAGTAGTATAATTACTAATAAGCACAGTTTATAAATTGATCAACTGTGATATCTATTGCTTTTGTTCTTTACACAATAGGAATAAAGTCCATATTTATATAACAGAACTAATCTTAAATTAGAGGCATCTGTGCAAAATGTTTCCCTTGTTAGAGTGAATTTACTCTTGAATTCCTCTGGCCATAAGAGTTGTCACATGTAGAATGTTTCCCGCAATGGCTACCTGACCCACTATCTCAGTTACTTTTCTCTCATTACTAAGACAAATACCTGACACCCAAAATGAAGGAAAGAAAGGTTTATTTAGCTCACAGTTACTAGAGACTTCAGGCTACACTCAGCTGGCTCTGAGGCAGAGTGGCACCTGGCAGAGCAGCCATTCGTGATGGCAGTAAAAAAACAAAAGAGCAAAAGGAGGGGCAGAAACAGTGGCAGCTAGCTAGCCTCTCTGCCCTCCTTAGAGTATAATGCAGATTACCCACCCCAGGGTTGGGGTGTAACACTCACATCTGCAATCCCAGCATTGGATCAAAAACCAATCACAAACCCTAGAAGCTGTCCCATGACTATATGAGCCTTTGGGGGCACAAATATAGACAAAAACTGCAACATTTGTAGTGTAAGAGTATGGGCCAGGCACCATGATCCCTCCAGACTGAGGCTCCCTGGTTGGCTCAGGGGTGATGTATAGAGATTCTTCCCTCCCAAGCAGCTCACTGAGCTTCCAAAGATCACCAAGGCTCAGAGTGGCCCCCTTAGTGATGCGGGAGGAGGTTGGAGGGTAGGACAAGTAATTCTTGACCTTGAAAAAAACTTGGGTCAACATTTTTTAGGGAGGAGCAGTGCATAAGACATATTACCAATCACACTTATAAGTGTGGATTAATTTTCCAGTGAATTTAGTATTATAGGGGAAGTTTCCAGTAGTGTTTAAGTCACTTTATGCTACCCCCAAATAAACCTAAGCCAATATAGTAATTTTCATATGTTTACACACAGAAAAGGGTATTCATTTTATAACATAAAGGAGGTTTCATATATATATATATATATATATATATATATATATATATATATATATATTACTTATTTTCACCTGAATTCCAAAAATCTTCACTGTAAATATTTGTAAGTAATAAGCAATCATTTTCTTTTTTTATTTATTTGATAGAAGGTCTTACTACACAGCTCAGACTCTTAGTGAACCTCTTGTTTTTTATCTCTACAGCACTGGAATTACAAGCATGTGCCACCTCACCCAGTCTCGGTGGCTGGGTCAGTGCACCCAGGGGCAGTGCCATCATGGCATATGATGCTGGGGATTGAACCCCAGTCCCTGAGCTTTATTGCAACAGAAGAATTTTCTGTTTGCCTAATTGTCAAGTAACACTTGATTTTCAAAATATTCCTAAAGATAAAGTGTGCTGTTTTTAAAGAATCTTCTATAACAAAAAAAAATTGTACTGCTAATAACTATTGGTTCCTTTATTGAAAGGAACAGTTAATGTTTAATTATTCAATCATTCTTGCATGCCTATATCTGGCACTACTTTGAAGATAATAACATATAATACAACAACCATTGTTAATTTCCTATCATCTTGTTTTGAAATTCTGTATCATTGTTATTGTTTATGAGCTATTTTGTTTCTGTCTGTTTTTGTTACTTTCTTTTTGAAATAAAAAAGAGTATTTAGAATGCTGTAAGAGCACAACACAACATGAAAACAGTATTTTATGAGATGAATTCTAAAGCAGCATAAAATAAAATTATCAGCAAGTAATGAAATAGAGAGAAATATAGATCTCAAGTGGCCATTCAAAGACTCAGAAATCTAATCGTCACAATTTAAGTGAAGCAAATATATCTTAATGTGTCATTTCACATCCCCTCGAGATTTGAGCACATAAATAATTAAAAGCAGGTAGTTTCAGCATCTGAGACCATTACTATCTCAGCCTAAAGTACGGGAAGAATTGAATATTTGTTCTTCTCTTGCTGTAAATACAGGAAGTTTATAAGGTAAGTCTACAATACAATTGTATTTCTTATGTAGCTCTTCATAATGATTCACTGGCCTGTTGAGAAGCTGGTATCTCCTTCACAAAATAAACACTGAAGGGACAGAGATAACTTTTCTCATATTCCTAGCATGTGCAAGGCCAAGAAGTCACACAGCAAATCTGAGAACTTGATAATCATTCCTTGTGGAAATATTTCTTAAAATATTGTGTGATTAGAGGATTATTTTATGGACAGGTAATCTTATTTTACTTACACTTCTGGGTTAAATTAAAGGTAATCTATTTTTAAAATGATTCTAATTTCTTTTATGTGAAGGTGTCAGACTTTGCGGTGGGAAACAGGGTTTTGGTGTAGAGAGAACTCCTGAGACACTATTGCAGAGAAGTTTAGGAACCAGCATGAAAGGGAGGTGTTGCTTTCATTGGACTGTAGAGGCATTCAAGGAGAGAGGATGAATTCTTTTTTTTTTTTTTTTTGAATTCTTGATTTAAGAAAACGAAGTCAAATCTTGGAAACAACCAAAATGGCCCTCACTTGAAGAATGGTTGAAAAAAATGTGGTACTTTTATAGAATGGAATATTACTCAGCTATAAAGAATGATAAACTAGAAGACTTCATATATAAATGGATGTACCTTGAACATATACACATAAGTGAAATAAACCAGGCCTACATATGTAAATATCATATAGTCTCCCTAGTATAAGATCTCAAAAGAAGAAATAAAATAGAAAGGCATGATACAGCTGAATGGAAATCAAGAACTTAAGGCTTAAACAGCGAAGTGCCTGAAAGCAGAAGAGATAGGAAACACAAAAGGGGAAAAGCCATGCACTTATATACACAGGATGAATTCAATAATGATCCTAAGAACCTCCAAAATGTTGTTGACACTGAGGATAGCAATGTGCAACAGTAAAAGTATGCTTAGAATGCCTGTCATTTTGGTCTTTTAGATGTGTGTTGATTTTAGTGTAATTTCAGTTACTGCTATACTGTCTCTCAAGTAAATGCTTGGTTTAGAAGAAAACAAAGAAGAGTATTAAAGGAGAGTAAGAGATTAGGAAAAATGCATAGGATTGACTGGCTACAATTTTGTATATATCTAGATTTCTAAATGTGTAAAAATGTGTAACTGCTTTTATCACATTCTATAGAGATATACTAGAATATCAATGATAGATATAAAATACCAATTCCAAGTTAAGTCTAAGATGTTCGATACTCAGAAAGATAGTGATGTCATGCTCAAGTACCTATGTTATAGAGTAATAGTATCACTGAGCTCTTCTTCTGGTGGGTTAGGTATATAAGTTTATAGACCAAAAATAAGAGAAAAAGAAGTACTACAAGGATAGCCAATAGGTCAGTGAGGATTCAGGACATAAGAGAACCTGTGCTATAGCATCCTATAACTCAGTGGTTTCCCAAATTTTCTGTTCAAGGAGATTATGGGGCAACAGCAGAAAGGGATTGAAGATTTATAGTGTGCCAAAGGAGAGTCACCTAGAGAGAAAACATTGTCTCAGGCTTTCACAGAGAGCAAACTGGTCAAACAATGGTCATGACTCATCCAGATGGCTGACACTGACAACATTTCTACAAAGCACTGTACATGATTCCAAAGTAAATCCTGAAGGGATTTGACTGACCTTGAGAGATACAAGTTACATGCTTTGCTATACAGGTCATGCTTAAACTTGCTCTTAACCACCCAGCAGAAAAGTTTAACGACAAGATTTAAAACAAGAAGGTAATTAGAATGCTGAGCTATAAAAGGCTTAAATCAACCGCTTCCAACACCGCCAGTTTTACCAATAACCTACTGCAATGATCAAACATTGGATTCTGTATACAGCTACTTTCTCTTAGTGAGAGAAATTTGGTTGTACCAATAATGATTTGAAAAATTATAACACCTACACCCTGTGTTCTGTATAACTAACAAAAGGACAACAATATGCATTATATCAAATATTGAAATGTACTACTAATGTGTTTTGAAACTGTCGCATTTTTATACATTGTTATTTCTTATTAAAAGTAATTTAAAAAGGAAGTCAGGAGCAAGAACATAGGAAGAGTTAGAAAGACTGCTGGAGGTGATGTAAAAGGCAAGAGGTAATGGAAGAAAAATTCCCAGCAGCAGCAGCAAAAGTACAGCCAGGCTTGCAAAGCATGGTTTAAATTGTGAGGCATCACCCTGCGACTTGACCCAGCAAGTGCAGACAAAGGCGGAAAGAGAAACAAACGGCACGTTTGGGAGGAGCATATTGCTTGCAGTAAAATGGACATATACACGAACTCACAGCAAAACTCAACTTCTGTGGATGATTCCCTGTAGATCCTCAGTGAATGTATGCTTAATGAGGCAATAGTCAAATGAGTGAGTACACACATGCATGGTAAATATATATTGTAATGGCTGGTATCTCGGGGTCCACACAAAGTGTTATATGATCAGAGGTGGGGCTTTTTGAAGGCATCTAGGTCTAGAATGTGATGCAGGTTTTCGACTCATGGTGCAGTGCCAGCAGTGAGGCCGAAGGCATGAGCGCTACCTGCACTAAGGGCGGGTAGCCTGGATAAGAGACAGGGAGAGGGCTGCTGCTGAAATGCGTCGCTTGCTGCTTGCTGCTTGGCTGCTTCGCTGTCCTCTGCCTGCCCCGCCATGCACACTTTTTCCTCTGTGATGCCCCTCTGCCATGCCGTGCTGCCTTGGGTCCACCCAACTACGGACTGAAATAGTTATAAAGCACAAACCAAACCATTATTTTCCTTTTTAACATTGGATGTTTGATATTTTTCCCAGCAATGAGAATAGCAACTAAGACATATACACATGGATCTCTAAGGTGGTTATCCAGATGACCACTATAAGGCTGGGGACACAGCTTGGCAGTCTGAGTGTCTGCAAGGCAAGTGCAGGGACCCATGGTCGATCCCCAGTACTGCCTGCCATTCTGGCCCTGGAACATGGACCTGTGGTGAATACCAAAACTGGGCATAGTGCTGCATGCCTGTAATTCCAGTGCTGGGGAGACTAAGACAGGAGGATTACTATGAGTCTAGCGAGACCCTGTACCAAATAAATAAATACATTTTTTAAAAAAATTAAAATATGATTACTAGTGTATTGTCTGGGGTTTTATTGAGAATGGTCATAAAAATGTAACATTTTTCAGAATTGTTTATTATCTAGGAAGGACCATTTCTTAAGGAAAAAATTCTAGAAACACATATGTATGGTTATAATTCTTTTTTTTTTTTAAGAGAGAGGGGTTTTATTATCTTTGAGCACCCAGAAGAGACTCTCGCTATGGTTGTTATTCTTGGAACTTACCAAGGCTATTATTGCACTTACAGCTTCTCACTTCTGAGCTTAATTTCTCTCATCCCTGTATAATAGTCAGCACTGGGTCATTTGTATTTTGCTAGGCACTACTATAACCACTTCATGTACAGTGTTTCATTTATGAGTATAATGACCCTGAAAGGTAGGTACTATAGTTACACCCATACCATAGGTGAAAAATCTGAGGAGCAGAGAGTTAAACTGATCAAAATCACAGGTAAAGATAATGAAAGTGGGGCCAGGGAGATAGCTCCATGGCACAAATGCCTGCCTGGCAAGTGCAAGGTCATGAATTCAAACCCAGTCCCACAAAAGGAAAGAAAGAAAGAAAGAAAGAAAGAAAGAAAGAAAGAAAGAAAGAAAGAAAGAAAGAAAGAAAGAAAGAAGGGTGGGAGGGAAGGAGGGAGGGAGGGAGGGAAGGAGGGAGGAAGGAAGGAAGAAAGAGAAAGATAATGAAAGAGCTAGGGTTAAAGCCTAGATTGTCTCACTGGAAATCTTATATATGTAGATCTATACCAAATACATGCATTCTAAATAATTAGTTTGGAATTTTGAAATTTAAAGATTGTTACAGAATAAAATTATAGATGGTCACGAGGAAGAAACTTACAAGAAAGCTTTCAGTACTTAGCAAGATAAAAAAGAGGGAGTTTTCAGGCTGGCCAAATAGCTCAGCAGAGCACAGGCACAGAGGCTGGGGGTTCAATCCCCATGCCTGCCATGCCAGCCTCTGCCCCCTAGGGAGTTGCTGAGATGGCAATTGAGACTGGGCGTGGGGGGCACGCACCTGTAATCCCAGCACTTGGGAGGCTATAAACAGGTGGATCACTATGAGTCCAATCTAGTAGTGAGACCCTGAACACCCTGTTTTCAAGAGGACAGAAGGGAAAAAAAATGAAGATTTTATTTCTTTTAAGATTTTTTTTTTTTTTTTTTTTTTGCCTTTTTGAGACAGGGTCTCACTGTGCAGTTCAGGCTGGCCTTGAGCTCACTTTTGTAGCCCAGCCTAGTCTTGACCTCACACTAATCCTCCTGCCTCAGCCTCCTAAGTGCTGAGATTCCAGGTATGTGCCACCACAGCCAGGCTAAGGTATTTTAATTTAAGGTCATTTTAATCATGATTCCTCCTAATTAATCTTTTCCTACTGGCTTCTCATTCCGGTGCAATTCACAAAGTGTGGAAATAAGAGAAAATGTGGTGAGGCATATCTAAAATATTAACATAAATTCCACATATAGCATCATTTCTCCTCCCAGGCAATAATCTGAATATTACAGTAATTTAAAATTATTTTTATTAGAACATAAAACTAAAGCTGAGCATAGTGGTGCAGGCCTGTAATTCTAGCACTTGGGAGGCTGAGGCAGGAGGATCAGTGTGAGTTCAAGACCAGCCTGGGCTACAAAAGTGAGCTCGAGGTCAGCCTGAACTGCATAGTGAGACCCTGTCTTGAAAAGACAAAGAAAGAAAGAAAGAAAGAAAGAAAGAAAGAAAGAAAGAAAGAAAGAAAGAAAGAAAGAAAGAAAGAAAGAAAGAAAGAAAGAAAGAACATAAAACTAGTATCCTTTCCAAGTTAAGAACTGATTACTCTTTCCCGGATCTTAGGTTATATGCACAGCATTCTAAGGTGAACGCTCATTGCTACCATTAAAGATACACCAGACACATTTTTAAAAGCTCTGGTCAAAGGCAATAGTGTGTGTGACAAAAATATCTAGAAATTAAAGATAAAGCGATAGTATTACTAACATGAAACTTTTAGAAAACAGGAAGAACTTTAGAAACTAGGAGTGCGTGCTCATTGTCTCCGTTTCTTGGTGCATAAAGTGACCTATGGATTGGAAGAAATTCGGTCTCATTACAGGGAGGGCAGTGCCCAGTCCAGATCATCAGAATCATTAATTTGCCGCTACCGCTCTGTGCTGAGAGCACAAGAGCAGAAGGGGGAGCTGAAATGTAATTGCCAACAAATACTCTGTGTGTATTGAAAACCAGAAAATGTGCAGCTGGTGCTCAGACGCCCCCATTGTGCACATTTACAATGAGCCACAAAAGGACATGGGGTCAGCGTAGGGTATTCACTGCAAGCCATTTCGATGAAATATCTGGGGGACAATTTAGTATCAAATATCAGCTGGTAAAAGAGACCAGCTGCTGATTAAGAAGATGACTCAAGCTAGCAACTCCATCTCCTATTTATAATGACGCTGTTAATATATAACCTTTCATGGGAGGGCTATGGGTTGCAAAATACGATGAGTATGTATGCACTCTGAAGGCAGATTGCCCTGAGTTTATTCCAAAGTCAAAACTTATTGGAAGCCCAGTACGCAGAAACCTGTCCAAGTGGCTGACCTTTTTTTCTAAATCTTCCCACTTAAAGTACATTGCATGAATTTCAGTGCTCTCTCAGAAACAGAAATCTAATTTTGTACATAAAGAAAACCACCAAACAAACCAATCCTCCAGTTCCAGTCTCCTAGAAATCTCACTTTTTGAGATCATACATCGTTCAATTCCTGAGCTTTCTGAAGTCTTATAGCACAAATCTGTTTGCATTTGGGTAGCACTCAGTATCAGCTGACCATTGAACTTCAGATTGCAAAATTGACTGCCTGTCATCTAGCGTCCAACTTCTAGACTTTGCTGTTATCATCTCTTTGTTCTTGCGGCTAAAAGATTTTATAAAAACTGGTGTCCAGAGCAGGTGTGGTGATGCACACCCGCAATCCCAGCACTGGGGAAGCTGAACTCGGGAGGGTTACTATGAGTCTGAGCTGCATGGCAAGATCCTGTATCAACTACATGAAATAAATAGTTTTTTAAAAAGCAGATGTCTGTAGAACTATTGTGAGGACAATATGCAATATGTCAACTTTCAAAAAAAGAAAGGGGAAAAGAAAAAAAAAGTAATGTTGATTGAATGTGTTAATGTTTAATTGTTTGATCAATCTTATATACCTATATCTATTAATCTAAACTGATCTGATGATGAAAATATGTAATATAACCATTGTTAAATTTAAACAATAAAATATTAAATCATTAAAAAATAAAAAGCGGATGTCAATTTAATCTACCAGTGATATCTAGCGATCCTTCATCCATCTTCCTTCTCTTCGACATTCTTCAGAATGCTGAGGTACTTTGCCCCAGTGACATCTCCCCAACTCTCTGACTGTTCTCTCCATGATTTTATATTCTTTCCACTTGTTCCTATCCTAACCTCTGTTCCATTCTGCTTGTGCCTCATTGGATTGTTTTTCCATTTGTGCAAATCTGTATAGTGTCATTTGGAACTGGAACTCTTATCTTCCCATCTGAGACCAGGGCTGTGTACTAGATCACTCTGTCTGCCACAGGAATGATGAGAATGGGAAGCAGGGGCTGAGAGAAGTAGATGTCTTTATGAATGTATGTCATTGAAATATATATATATATATATATATATATATATATGATTACATATTTTATTTTCATTAAACTGAATTATATGATGTCTATATATGTGTGTAAAGGGAGGGATGGAGGGAGAGAGATAGACAGAGTGACATCACAAGGCAGCTAAATACAGTTTTAAAAAACAGGACATTGGGCTACCCTGTGGCCAATAGCACTGTTGCTGGTGTTGGGGTGCTGCTTGGGTGCTGCTTCTGTCTGCCTACAGTGTATTCTCAGGGAATGCCCCAGTCCCCATCTCAGGGCACACACAGGTACCAAGTAGGACTGTGGGAGGTAGGCTGAGACTTAGGGGGCAGAGTCTCTGCCTTGCTGAGTGCTCCCTGTCCCTTCCTTCCCAGGGCAGCATACACAGCAGTCCTGGGCCAGAATCCCGGGAGCATCTGCCATCCAAGGACCATGCCAAATACCCATCAACTGGAGAGTGGATAAAGAAGATGTGAGATTTTTAGACAATGGAGTACCTCTCTGCCATACAGAAGAATACATTCTAGACAGTTCTAGGAAAATGAGTGCACCTTGAGACCATGCTTGTGAAATAAGCCAGATGCACAGGTAAATACTGCATCATTTCTCTGGTGCTGTGAAAACTCTAAAAGAGAACTATGACATTTGATAGGTGCTGTGAAATAGAAAGGAAACGTTCCATTGGTGAGGGCAATAAGAAAGCGGGGAGAGGGTAGGGAAAGAAGGAAAGATAAAAGATGATAAACGAAGGAAAGAATGAAAACAAAGTGTTTTTCTTTAATGGGGAGAGGAGTTAAAAGGAGAGAATAGGAATGGGGCAAAAAGAATCAAGTTGTAACAGCAACATTCTCTATGATAATTGTGATCATTGTGTGTGTCTAAAATGTACCAATGGGGGCCTGGAAGAGAGCTCAGTAGAACAAGTGCTTGCCTGGCAAGCGCAGTGTCCTGAATTCAATCCCTGGTACCGTGATAAAAGAAAATATACCAATAAAATCTGATAGATTAATTAATTAATTAATTGCACAGGCAGCCACATTATGAAGACCAAGAAAGTATTGGATGTGAAGGGCGCCTGATAAATCCACAATGACCAGCATTTTTAATCTTCCCACAATCCAATGATGAGATCCTTCGTATGAGGTCACTCAGTAACAAGTGGAGCTGAGAGTTCGACCTGACTAGTGTCTAAACTACTGCAGTGCAATTCCCGGCAATGTTCCAAACTTGGCACAGGTGGCTGATTACTACAGCCACTGTGTATCTAGAATCCAAACCAGCAAGAAGAGGCCCTGAAATATGAGCTGATGCTACATTTTGGTTGACTGAAATGGAAAGTGGTGTCACCCAGGGCTGTCTCTTTAGGCCTGATCCTATCACTTACCTGCTTCAGGGAGTAAGAGCATTGAATTTAGTTAGTATTGAACTGTCATGGAGATGACAGGAAATTAGAAGAGATACCCAAAAATAATCCCAAGTAGGTTGGAGAGGTAAAGATGAATCTGATTTTTATTTTTTCTTTTCAATCTTTTGTTTGAGATAGGGTCTTTCTATGCAATCCAGGCGGGCCTTGAAGTCACTATATAGCCTCAGCTGACCTCAACTACAATGCTTCTGCCTCAGCCTCCTGAGTACTGAGATTATAGGCCTGAGCCACCATGCTCAGCATGAATCTGATTTTAATATGAAATTTCATATGGATAGACTAAACTCTGTTCTTGGATCAAAATATAGGTCTAGAAGACACATAGCTTACTTAGTAGTAGCTGTAAAGACCTTAGACATTCTAGCTGACTATTGCATAAAGTCATTATGTAATGGAATAACTTCCTAAATTAAAGTTTCATGTTCCATCCAGAATTCTGGCAGAATTTCATGTTCATTGTGGAACTGCTTCAAGGCACTTCTGTGCTCAATAAAGCAACAAGAGAGAAACATGAATTGAGCACTAACAGAAAAGACTGAAGACTTTTGTACTACAGTGGACTGGAGAAGGACTTGGGGTGTGACTCAGTGGCAGAGAGCTTTCTTAGAAGGCAGGAGGCCCTGGGTTGGATTCTCATCATGCACATACACACACAGGAGGGGCAGCAATGTGTATGATCACTGTCTTCAAATTCCTGAGGGGCTGTCATGTTGAAGAGACAAACATTGCTTAGAAAGCTCGAATGGCAAATCAACATCATGAAAAGAAGATAAATGAAGAGCAGACTGTGGCTCTGTATCTGAACTACCTGACAATCACAGCTTTATCAAACTGGAAGCATTGTTCATTCCTGGAAATGTTTCATCCCTGATCACCTGGGCCATGTCAGCCTGTTGTGTGCAGCGCTGGACTGGAAATGACGGACTCATTACACTAAGAATGCAGCTGTTTCTCTACCATAAACTCTCCTGTCTTTATTAACTATGGAGCCCAGTGTTAGAAAAGGGCCTTGCTGCTGCAGATTTGCCCTTTTTGTCCTCTATGCAGGACAAGGTGAGGCTGCAGTTCTCCAAGAAGAGAAAAGCAAGAAAGAATCATGGCAGTCAGAGCAACAACTGGCCCAGTTGACAAGAGCTGGCTCCAGCAGAACACCTGAATAACACCTGCACAACCTGCTGGCCCAGCTGGAATCCCTTATGAGCAGTGAGAATTTGTGGTAGGTGGGAAGAATGGGGACTGACTGGACATAGCCTGCATTGCAGTTTCTACAGTGTGACTGCCCTGGTTGGACCCCAGTGGGAGCTTTTGGAGAAGAAACAATAGACCATTCTTCTCCAAGGTTGCAAGCCAGGACAGAGTGTGGAGGCTCTAGTATCAAGGCCAGGATACTTTGTCCTGTTGATTTATGAATAGAAGAGGATGAAGCTGGTGATAGGCAGGGCTGGACAGAGCCTTCAAGTGGAGCACAGAGACATGGAACCTAGCCACATCCTGGGAAGTGCGGCAGAGTCCAGTGAAAAGATGCAGCACAGTTCCATCCAGGAAGGAAGGATAACTGCTGAAAGTCTAGTAAAACCAAGCCTATGCCTATGGGGAGAAAGAAAAGGAAATCTCTAAACATCATAGGGATTGTTTGAGACAAAATTTGTGTTGTGGAGGATCAGGTGTGTTGGTGAATGCCTGTAAGCCCAGAAGTCAGGAGGCTAAGATAAGAGGATCACTGTGAGTTTGAGGTCAGCCTGGGCTACAAAGTGAACCCAGGACCAGCCTGCACAGAATAGCGAAATCCTATCTCAAAAACAAAACAAAAAGTTCATAGAGGACTATGGACATTAACAAAAATTACGAAAACAATTTCTAATAAATACACTCCAAGATATACTTGATTATGTAACATACAAATGAAATAATTAGTGGTTTCTTACTAACATACTGCAAAATTCAACTCAAAGAAGAAGCAGAAGAGGAACTTTATCTAAAATAAAGTAAGTAGTTTAAAATCAAAACTTAGGAGACAAACTAAATCTCTCAGATTTGTGCTAATAAGCAAGACACTTTTAATTCAATTCTTTGTTGAGTCTGTATGATGTGGGTGTAGTCAGTGACAACCACATAGAGAAAACCTGTCTCACCATCCCTTTAGCCAGAATTTGCTGTTCTTGTATGCCAGAGTTATCTTTTGGAGGAATGACCAACGTTGTTGCTATTCCAAAGTCACATGACATCCTTTATACAGCCACACCTATCATAAGAACAATGAGGCCTTCTCTTTCTCCCTTCTCAAGTTTATTATACCTCCTCAGTTTATTAAGTGCAGGAATATAGATACTTTAAAAAAAATAGGTAGATTGCAAACCATACCAAAACTCCCAGAAACAAAAGTATCATGCTGTTTATGATCTGTACTATCACATCATATTATAATGCGAGAGAAATGCTTACAAGTGAAACCTTGTGGTTACTAAATATGTAGCAGAAAAACTTTTGCCAAGATATTTCTGCCTTGTAAATAAAATACTTACATTTATCATTGCTTAGAGAAAGACACTGAAAAATATTCCTATCAATTTAAGTCTAGATCTCAAGGAAGCTCAACCATCCTTACCCTCAGAGTTTCTGGTTTGTGGTTTCCTCTGCCATTTAATGAATCTTTTTTATTTTTTTCTTTCTTTCTTTCTTTCTTTCTTTCTTTCTTTCTTTCTTTCTTTCTTTCTTTCTTTCTTTTTTGAACCAGGGATTTAACTCAGGACCTTGCACTTGCCAGGTAGGCACTTGAACCCCTGAGCTGTCTCTCTGGCCCCCAATTTAATAAATCTCTTCTGCAGAACCAATTAAAAAAGCATTGAACAGTCTTTTGCCATCTTGAGTTCTCAAACAATTCCTGTAAAAACACACTTTCAAGGATATTCACCCCAGTAGGAACATGACATGTGCATGGCCTATACAGAAATCAACACAAATTAACTAAAAGAACAACAAAAGAAAAATTTCTCTAGGAGTTAAAATATTATTATATTTATCTTAAAATAAATGCCAGAATTTGCCTAGTTTTGACCTCTTAAGACCAGCAGCCAAAGTACATTTATGCTCAATTTTCCTTGTTTTTTAGAGCCAAGTCTAAATTATCTCAAAGAGGATTGAGGTGGGACATAAGGAAAGGAACTTCAGAAGATGTACCCCATGTAAAGGACTATCATCAGGATACAATAACATGCTGACATGACAAAGAGTCATTATCTCATAGATGATCCCACAGTTTGGTGGCACTACATTTAGGTATGAGTCATAAAATCCTATCAAGTCTCCAGAGGGAAACTGCTCAATTCACTAGTAGGCCAGACCTGCTGGTGCATGCCTGTGCACTCAGGAGGCTGAGGAAGAAGGATTGCCATGGAAAACCCATCAGAATCATGGCAGACTTCTCACCACAACCATCAAATCAAGAAGAGCTTAGAGTAAAGTATTTCAGATCCTAAAAGAAAATAAGTTCCAACCCAGATTTATGTACCCTGAAAAACCATCTATCAAATTCAATGGTGAAATAAGATTCTTCCATGACAAGGGACAATTGAAGAAATTCATGGTGACCATACCAATCCTATAAAGAGAACTGACATATATTCTAGAAAGAGACAGGAATGATCACAGCTTCAAGAGCAACATAAAGGAACCACCAGAGAAAATTAAAAAGAGAGAAAGATTATGGAGTCTATAACAGGAAAATGACACGACAAAGACAAGCCAATACATACCAGTTATAATTATCAGTGTAAATGACCTCAATTCACCAAACAAAAGGAACAGATTAGCAGAGTGGATTAAAAAACAAAGTCCAGCCGGGCATGGTGGCACACGCCTGTAATCCCAGCACTCGGGAGGCTGAGGCAGGAGGATCGATGTGAGTTCGAGACCAGACTGGGCTACAAAAGTGAGCCCAAGGCCAGCCTGAACTACATAGCGAGACCCTGTCTCAAAGAGAAAAAAAAGAAAAAAAAAAGTCCAGGAAACTTTCCAGAATGCACTGAGAAGTGGAGGAACAGTGGCTGCTCTACCTGCATAGCCTATGCAGTCCTTCTTGCCTATTGTACTGTGACCCAGCCCACTCACCGCCTGCAGAAAATGGTAAAAGAAATGATTTATTACAATGTTTTGGGGGTCAAACCCAATGCCACCCCAGAAGAACTAAAAAAGGGCTTATAGGAAACTGACTTTGAAGTACCAGCCTGAAAAGAATCCAAATGAAGGTGAAAAGTTTAAACACATTTCTCAAGCTTATGAAATTCTCTCTGATGCCAACCAAAGGGAATTATGTAACAAAGGAGGAGAACAGGCAATTAAGGAGGGTGGAACAGGTGGTGGTTTTGGCGCCCCCATGGACATCTTTGATATGTTTTTTGGAAGAGGAGGAAGGATGCAGAGATAAAGGAGAGGTAAAAATGTGATGCATCAGCTCTCAGTTCCCTTAGAAGACTTATATATATAATGGTGCCGCAAGGAAATCGTCTCTGAAAAAAAAAAAAAAAATGTGACTTGTGGTGAATGTGAAGGCCAAGGTGGTAAGAAAGGAGCTATGTAGTGCTGTCCCAACTTCCAAGGTACTAGAATGCAAATAAGAATTCATCAGATAGTGGCCCAGGGAGATATCTCAGTTGAATAAGCTCAGTGCCCAGTCAAAAAAAAATCATCAACTAGGAGCTGGAATGGTTCAGTAAATTCAGAAGTCTATGTGCATGCAGTGCCAGGGCCATGGAGAATGTATCAGCCCTAAAGACGGATGTAAGAGCTGGAACAGAGGAAGATAGTTAGAGAAAAGAAGATTCTAGAAGTTCATATTGACAAAGGCATGAAAGATAGCCAGAAGATAACATTCCATTGTGAAGGAGACCAAGACCCAGGGTTAAAACCAGGAGACATTATCATTGTGTTGAATGAGAAGGACCATGATGTTTTTACTCAACAAGGAGAAGATCTTTTCATGTTTATGGATATCCAGCTAGTTGAAGCACTGTTGTGGCTTCCAAAAGCCAATATCCACTGAACAACAGTTATCACCTCTCATCTAGGTCAACTTGCCAGGCATGGAGACATCAAGTGTGTGTTAAATGAAGGCACACCAATTTATCATAGACCATATGAAAATGATCATCTAATCATCAAATTTAAGGTAAGCTTTCCTGAAAATGGCTTTCTCTCTCGTGATAAACTCTCATTTCTGAAGAAACTCTTACCCGAGAGGAAGGAAGTAGAAGAGACCAATGGAATGGGTCAGGTAGAACTGGTGGACTTTGATCCAAATCGAGAGAGACAATGCCATTATAGTATCACGAACATCACCTCAGAGGTGGTGTTCAATGTCAGACCTCTTAATGGGGCCAGTGAATAATACTAATAATACTTACTGCTGGCATGTAGCATACAGTAGTAAGTGTGCAAAGGACTAGAATCATACTCACTACTAGCTATGATATTACTTCAATACTGAATTATAATAGAGTTTTAAAAGTTAAATGAAGAATAAACACAAATGCAAAAGCTCCAACTTTGCCCTGCATGTATGATGACTTCAATGTGCAAGCTGAAGTTTCATGCCTGTAAAAAGTACCTAACCCTGTGTCAGTTAAACCATGTCTTGTAATTAGTTTCAGTTGTATACATGTACAAGCTTAAACTGAAACGCTAGCTATATGTGTTGACTTTTAGTGTATGACCCTTCATTGTTAAGCTATGGATTAAAACTGCATTTAACTGACAATCAGAAAAATGAAACAGTTTGTGGAAGTGTATTAAGTGGGATTCTTTGTGATGCCTCTGCATTCTACTGCCTCAACTATTACTTGACTGTGGCATAAATTATAATTTCACCTGTGGTAATAAAGATAGAAATGGTATCTCTCTAAGGAAGGAGTTTATCATAATGCTGCTTCATAAGGGCCTGCATTTCTAGGATTAGAATCTTTTCTGCTGTGCCATCTTTTTCAACATATAAACATAAAACTCTTGACCACTCCTAGTTACATTCAACATAGTTCTGGAAATATAGTCAGAGCAGTTAAACAAGAAGGAGAAATAAAGGGAAGAAAGATTGCAAAAACAAGAAGTGAAATTATCACTATTTGCAGATAACATGACACTCTATACAGAGGAGCCACAAAAACTCAGCCAAGAATCTTGTAGATTTGATCACTAAATTCAGCAATATAGAAGGATCCAAAGTCAACACCCAAAAACCAGTGGTACTTTTGTACACAATGAATGAACACATTGAGAGAATTTAGAGAAATGATACCTTTCACAACAATATCCAAAAGGAATGGGTAGAAATCAATCTCACAAAGGACTTTAAAGATTTCTACATTGGAAGTTATGGTGCTCTGTGAAAAGAGAGTGAAGAGAATTTGAGAAAACGGGAAAATATTCCATGTTCTTCTATATTTTGAAAAAGGCCACACTCTCAAGATTGCTATGCAGATTCAAAGCAACCCCAATTAAAATATTATTAGTATACCTGACAGAGCTATAGAAACTTTCTTCAAATTCATTTGGAATTAGAAGAGACTGAAAATATCAAAAGAACTCCTGGAAAACAAAGGAAAGACAGGAGGTATCATAATCCATGACTTGAAATTATACTGTGAAGCTATTGTGATAAAATCAGCATGGTGCTGGCAATAAAACACACCTGAGGATCAGGGTATCAGTTTAGAAGATGCAGATACAGCTGCAAACACACCCACACTCCTCAGAGGAAGAAATACTAGTATCTAATAAATACATGAAAAAATATTCCACATCACTAACCATCCATGAAATGCAAATTAAAACAATACTGAGATACTACCTCACCCTGGAAAGAATGACTATCCTAAAGAAATCAACCAACAGCAAATGTTGGAGAGGCTGTGCAAATAAAGGAACACTTCTCCACTGCTGATGGGAATGTAGACTAGTGCAACCATTATGGAAATCAGAATGCAGACTCCTTAAAAAAAAAAAAAAAAAAACTCCTTAAAAAATGGAAGTCCCATTCAATCCAGCTAACCCCCTACTAAGAATTTTCCCAAAAGAACTGAAAAATCATATCATAGTGATATTTGTGCACTTATGTTTATAGCAGTACAATTTGTGATAGCAAAATCATGGTAACAACCAAAATGTCTGTCGTTTGAGCAAGATGAAAAAGATGTGATGTTTTTATACAATGGAGTATTAATTAGCTATAAAGAATAATAAACTCGACATCTATGTATGTAAGTGGATGCAACCTGAAGACATACTCATAAGAAATAAACCAGACCCACATGTGCACTCTCTTTAGAAAATCAAAGATCAAAGTCAAAGATCAAAATCAATCTTTTACTTCCTTACTGAGATTGATTCCTACATATTTCATTTTGGGGAGTGTTATTGTGAAAAGCATAGTTTTCATAATTTCTCTCTAGGTGTATTCACTGTTTGTGCATAAAAATGCTATTGACTTTTGAGTGTTGAGTTTGTACTAAATCATGTTACTAAATTTGGATATTACATGTACAAGTCTTTCAATAAAGTTTTTGAAACCTATGTACAATATGTCATGTGCAAATAATGATAATTTCATTTTTTCCTTTCCAACTATTCCTTTTATTTCTCTCTCTTGTCCAATTGCTCTAGCTAATGTTTCCAGAACTATATTGGATAAGAGTGGAGACAGTGGACATACTTGTCTTATTCCTGATTTTAAAGTGAACGCTTTCAATATTTGTCCATTTAGTATGATGTTGGCTGTTGGTTCATCATAGATGGCTTTTATCAGTGTGACATAAAGACCATTTACCCTGATTTTCTATAGAGTTTTTTTTTTTTTTATCATGAATGAGTATCGGTCTTTGTCAAAAGCTTTTTCTACATCTATTAGGTGGATCGTATGGTTTTTGTCTTCTGCTCTGTTGATGTGATGTATTACATTTATGCATTTGCATATAGCAAACCATCCCTCCATTTCTGGGATAAGTCCCACTTGGCTGTGATATATAATCTCTTTAATGATCTGTTGCATTATTTTTGATAGTATTTTATTGAAGATTTTTGCATTTATGTCTATTAGGGTGATGGGCCTGTAATTCTCCTTTTTGGTTGGCTCTTTCTCTGGTTTTAGAATCAGAGTAATACTTACCTCCACAAATCAGTTTGGGAGAATTTCTTCCCTTTCAATTTCATTGAAGAGTTTGAGTAGTCATTAGGTTTTCTCCAAATTTCTTGGATAATTCATCTGTGAATCCATCAGGACCTGGGTTTTTCTATGTTGGTATAATTTTTTATTACATTTTTATTTTCATTGCGGATATTGGGTTATTCAGAATTTTTGTAACTTCTTAATTCAGATTTAGTAGTTCACATATATCTAAGACTCTGTCCATTTTTTTCTTTTTCTCTGTCCATTTTTTCTGTTTTCCATTCTGTGAAAATAAAGGTTTCAGAAATAGGTATTAATAATCTTCTGAATTACTATAGTGTCTGTAGCGATTTCACCCTTTTCATTACTTACTTGCATGAATTTGATTTTTTCTTTCCTTTTTTGATAAGATTGTCTATGGTTTTATCAATTTTATTTATTCTTTCAAAGAATCAACTCTTCAACTTGCTAGTTCCTTGTATTGTCTTTGGCTTGTCTTGATATTCTTTTTCTGGGAGCACGAGGTACAGCCTAAGATTGTTTATTTGGGCTCATTCTTTTTTCCTGATATGAGAATTTGTCACTATAAAGTTCCTTTTATCACTGGTTTCATTGCATCCCACAAGTCCCAGTAAGTTGTATCTGCATTTTTGTTTGATATAAATATTGCTTAATATTTTCTTTAATTTCATCTATGACCCATTGTTCAGGGCATATTACTTTGTTTCCATATACATAGTTTTGATATAGCTTTTGCTAATTCTTTTGTCAATAATTACAGTGCCATTGCACTATGGTCAGAAATATGCATGGGATAATTTTTTATTCCTTTGCATTTATTTAAGCATGTCCTATGTGCTAGTACATGACCTGTTTGGGAGAATGTCCTGTGGGCAGCTGAGAAGAGTGTGTATTCTGACACTGCTGAGTGGAACACTCTGTAAAGGTCCACTAAATCCATTTCTTTAAAATTTCATTTAGTTCTATTATTTCTTTGTTGATTTTTTAAATAGTTGGTCTATCTCTTTGTGACAATGGGTTTTTTTAAATGCTCTAGTACAATTATGTCGTTGCTTATTTGATTTTTTGTGTCTGTTAAAATTTGTCTTATGTAGCTGGGTTATTCAGAATTTTTATGTCTTCTTAGTTCAGCTTTGGTAGTGCACATGTATCTAGGACTCTGTTCATTTTTTTCTTTTTCTCTGTCCATTTTTTCTGTTTTCTGTTCTGTGAGAATAAAGGTTTCAGAAATAGGTATTAATGATCTGAATTATTATAGAGTCTGTAGCGGCTTTCCACATTGGATATATCCCACAATGGATATAGATAGATAGATAGATAGATAGATAGATAGATAGATAGATAGATATAGAGATATTGGAGATATATATATATATATATCTTTTAGTCACAGTTGGTTTCAAGGTGACAATGTCAACAACCAGAATAGCTACTTCTGCTTTTCTCTGGGATCCCATTACATGGAATATTGTTTTCTATCCTTGATGATCAGTCTATTAATTTCTGTTTGAGGTAAATGTGTTTTGTGTATACAATATACTGTTAGCTTTTGATTCTTGATCTACTCTGCCAGTCTGCTTCTTTGGTTGGTGAATTGAAACCATTTATAAGGAGGTTTATAACTGATATGCATTGGCTTATCTTTGTCGTGTTGTTTCCCTACTGTAGGATTCCTACTTTCCCCTCTGCTTAAGTGCTTTCTCCTCTTGGTGGTACCCTTCTATTCTTGATGTTGTGGTCATTTTTGTCTCTAATATTTGCCAGTACTCTATGAGGGGCTGGTTTGGTGGTGATGAGTTTCTTCAGTTGTTCTTTGTCTTAGAAGGTGCTTACCTCTCCATTAAATTTGATAGTTTTGCAGAATACATCCATCTGGTCTGGAATTTGTTTTCTTTCAGGACTTCAAATATCTCATTCGAAGCTCTTCTTGATTTCAACGTCAATGTTGAGAACTCTCCCATGATTTGATGGTCTTTCCATCATAGGCAATCTGTTTCTTCTCTCTAATAACTTTTAATATTCTGTTCTTTTGCTCAGTTTCTGGGATCTTGACTATTATGTGTCTGGGTGAAGATGTATTTTGATTGTGGCTAGCTGGAGTTCTATATGTCTCACTTAACTGTGTATCAGATTCTTTTCCCATGGTTGGAAATTTTTCTGCTAGTATTTCTGCAAGCAGTCTTTTTTAAGTCCTTTATGTTATCTCCAGCTGTTTCATTGATACTTAGTAGCTTTATATTAACTTTCATTGCCTCATCTTGCAGCTGTTAAATTGATACTTCCTAGTTCCTTGTTATTTTTAAGAGAACTTTCCTTTCATATTCACTACCTACTATGCTATCTTCAAGGCCTAAAATTCGATCTTTCACTTCATTCAAGCAGTTTTGATGGCAGCCAGTGGGATTTTGATGTTCTGAATATCTGTTTGAATTTATTTTATGCATTCTAGTTCTTTCATGTATTATTCATTCAACATTTCCATCATTTTCCTATTCTCTTATATTCTTGCGTATGTTTTCCTTGGATATATTGATAAATTCTTTCATGATTATTGTCATTTCCTCTTTTACCTGAGAGATTATTTCTGATCTGATTTCCTCCATAGCCTGATGAAGTTGTTGTTGGTTTTTTTTTTTTTTTTTTTACTTCAGTTGCTATCGTCTCAGAAATTTCAGGTGTGTGATGACCAAGTTCTTCTATGGCCTTATCTCCTGGACTTGTTTTGGGTGGGCTAGAACTCCAAGATTGTCTTTTTTGCTCCCTTCCTTTTGTCATTTTTGAAGCTCCCAGTGTCCTCTCTAACTAGCAGCAATAGCACGGGGCAGGGTAAAAGTAATCAAGACTCTCAGAAGAGTGGTAAGGATAGAGTAGGCTCACCAGAACTTCTGTGTGGGGTTCAATGTGGCTTCTACATCGTAGGCAGCAACTGACAAGTCACAGCTAAAGAAGGATTTGATGATGATGACTGGCAAGGGGAGAGGGGTGGCCCACCGGGTCACCTCTGCATTATGCCAGGTTAGGATGGGGAGTCAGGAATTAAGAACTCTGACTATAGTAGGGCAGGGAATACTACACCACCCAGGTCTTCTCTAGCAGTTTTCACTGGTGAGGACAGGTTGTAAGGACTCAGTAATTGACTTTTATGTTAGGTTTGTTTGTTTGTTGTTTATTTGAGGAAGCAGTCCTTCTTTTTTATTTTTTGGGACTAGTTCTCAGGAAGTTGCTAAATTACCTGGACTGGGCTTCAACTGGTGACTCTCCTGTCTGTGCTCCATTACAGGGTATGTGCACTTATTTTCTTATTTTTTTTTCAATTTTTTATTGTTTAAATTTAACAATGGTTATATTACATATTTTCATCATCAGATCAGTTTAGATTAATACATATAGGTATATAAGATTGATCAAACAATTAAACATTAACCTTTCTAAATCCACATTACTTTTTTTTTCTTTTCCCCTTTCTTTTCTTTGAAAGTTGACATATTGCATATTGTCCTC
>PVJA010014041.1:0-41420 GCA_004027025.1 Myocastor coypus
CTAAGACAGTGTATTTTAACCTTAAGTGAGCACAGTGTTGTAATGTCAACTTGGAAGTTTTAACTAAATCCCCTGCTCCAGAAGCAGAAGTTGGTTAAAATGACATTTTAAAAGGTGTCCTAAAAGAATGTCCAAGCTCATAAAATATGAATTAGCCACTTCCTTGAACAAACATGGTATTCAAATTAGTTTGTTCACATTTGCTAGAGAGCCAAGGACCAAGAGAGTAAAAATGATGAGTAATTTCAGGGTAGAATGAATATTCTTTAGAATAAGATCTGTATAGCTTGATAATATGTTGATCAAGATGGAACTGTCTCATAAAATTAAAAGAAGATACAAGCAGTAGCACAGTTTTGTGATACAGGTCTACATGGAAAACGAGCTGTTTCCTCCTAGTAACTGAAAGATAATCTTAATCTCCCAAGCGTACTGTAGACCTGTAAGTGGGTGTGTCCTATGAGGGGCAGCCTGGGAATGTATGCAGAAAACACGTATGGAAGAGTTTCCAAGCTTCTGATACAGTTATTCTACTTAAAGAAATAATTTTTAAGATAACCCAGCATATACAAAAATATGTGAATATCATGATTTTTATTACATTCTTAAAGATCAAAATAATATAAGATGTGGGGGTTCTTTCTTTTTTTCTCACCCAAAATTCTATTATGAACATATTTACTAACAGGCATAGATCTGCTTAATGTATCAATGTATAACATTCTATTATGAGTGTTTGGTTACAAAAATTATGATAAATAATAATGGGAAAATATTACCATTAGGAACAGCAATCTGGGGTTGAGGAGATAGCTCAGGGGCATAAGTGCCTGCCTGGAAAGTGCAAGGTCCTGAGTTTGATCCCTGGTTCCACAAAAAAAAAGAACAACAAACAGCAATCTAGATCAACCTTTATAGATATGAAAAAAATACTCAAGATAGGTATTTGAACAAAAAGAAATACAGGCCTTAAAACATTATGATCACATTTTCTGTGCTCACATACATACAAATAGAACATAAGTCGCAGAACAATAGACAAATATCCTGATGTTAACACGTTTATCTTTGAGAGCTCAACTAGGCATGATTTCGTTTTTCCTTTTTCTAATGAATTCATATTAAAGAAATTAGTGTTCAAAAGGGGAAACCCTCCGTCTGCTGAGCATTTGTTTGCACGTCCAATCCATGTGTGCACATTGTGGGGCACTGAGACAGGCAGGCAGGAAATGGGGAGCAGAGTGGGGCCTGAGTCGATATCAGAACGTCAGTGTCTACTGCGCAGCCCCCATAGGTGGGTTGAGTGGGCAATGGGGCTGCTGGTGAGGGGAGGCCGGCTGTGTGATGTCTTCAGGCCACTGCTGCTGGATCTTACCATCATGGACAGCAGGCCTGACCTGAGCCACTTGAGTTGTAGTTATACTTCTTGGGTCCTGTGCCCTACTCAAACCAAAATCAGTTTAAGAATCTCAGTAGTAACCAAAAATCTGAGACTGCTTAGTGGTGCCTTCCATTCAGTTAGGTGAGTGATTCTGAGGCTTGCGAGTATACTTGAATATCTGGTTTTAATTATCTTCATTGCTCCTCAAATGTTAGCACATTAACTAATTTAGGGACTGTCTAAAGTACACTGGCTTCAGTTGATCCCTGTGATAGTTTCAAAATTTTTCTATCCAGGTAAGTACTTGTGTTTACATCCTTTAGAATAGTTTATTTGTAGTAGAAAGACTTTTTATTTTACTCTTTAGAGGTAAAGGATTTTATTCGTTTTTTTAAATGTGAGGGCTTCTAGCACCTTCCACAGCTCAGTGGCCTGTTCTGGTATTTGCACAGTTGACACCTACCTATATTAACAGTAGCAACTTCTGTGTTTCTATTCCATCCCTATCTAAGCCACAGCACTGTCCAATGCTTTGTAACAGCAAACATTCTATTTCTTTTGCTCAGCCCCTAGTCTTGTCCCAGCTGACAAACATTGTGAATGGATGACAGCCAAGAACTCCATACAGTGTGAAACAAAGGCCTTTTGGAAGCTTCCTTTTGCCAAAATAGACACAGCCACCCTCACCCTCGCCCTTGCCCTTGCCCTCACCCTGGCTCTGAGGTTATGTTGACTCTGCATCCTAGGGCTGTACGTGGATTATAATATGTTCTTGCAGTGGTCAGCTCTCAGCCTGGTTGTGGCCAGGTGAGCTACATGCTCAAGCAAATGAACCATCCTCATGCTTCAGCTGCCAGAGAGAAACATACTAAAAGTGGCTTTGTATACTATGTAATCAAAGGAACTTTATCCAAAGTAGATCAAAATCTAATGGGAGGATGATGCTTAGAAAAGTTTGCTCCTCTGAAATCAGAGGAGAAGGGGCACAAAGAGACATTGACCTATTCAAGTAAAGGTTAGCATTTGCTACTTTATCTCCCTTCATTTTCAGAAAAAAAAAAATGAATTTACAGAGTTATCGTATTACAAAGAGCCATCCAGTTCTGCTCCATCACAGCAAGCCTAAGTGAACGCTAAAAGGAGTGTTTTTCTGGAAGGAATTAAAAAAAAAAAAAAAAAAAAAAAAAACCTCCCAGAATTTAATCTCTCAACAGTATTATCTTTCTAGTAAGAGAGCCCACATCTTGCTTCCTTGGAACCTTCCAAGTTGTAGTCTGGGTTCTGTCTATCAGAAATTCTTCCTTCCCACCCACGAGCACCCCTCTATTGTGGGGGAAGGAGAGCCTTTCCAGTCTTTGCCTGGGCCTATGCCAACCCTCAAACTGTGGTTTTGTGAGTCTCCTTGCTATAGTGTGACTCTTTCCCACACTCACCAAAGCAGCAAGAGTCTTACAGATGTTGACCAGACCTTAAGTAGAAGACAGTGCTTAATCCATCTCTGTTGTTCCCAGGACACCTACTTATAACGGTGCAGCCACTGTCCCTGTGTAATACTGTATATCCATGCCTCAGGCTTCTTAGAAATTGTTTACAGAGGTCTCATATTGACTCTTGCATCCTTTAGGAATGACTGTTAGGCCAAAACAGTTCACTTGATCACTAGTTAATACAGTTACAGGATTAGGCCAATACATAGTATGGGGCATCCTGCGGAGACTGATTTCTGCCACTGGCCTAAATACATCCACTGGCGGTCTGCTTGTAACACTGCCTGAGTGTTTTGCTGGACTGGTGCTATCATTTGATTGCTTGAACAACTCCTACCCTAGTTAACCTTTGCTTTAGTAGGAACTTGGCACTTGTCTCCATTGCTAACTCTTCAGTTTCAGGTGGTATATAATCGTAATCATTTTGTTGTTGATTCAGTGTATCAAAACATGGTCACCAAACCACAAATTACAACTCAGAAGCTTTTTACTGGACCTAGAAAGAAGAATTGCTTTCTGTGATGTAGTACTTCTCTATATTTTTATTAGTAGTACATGTTTGCAGTACATAATGATTACATGCATCATGGGGAGTTGTACATGTACATAACACATCTTAATTCTTTTATGCATGCCCACCCAACTCTTAGTCCCCTCTCTATTCTCAGTTGATCTGTAGCAATCTTAAATCTGTGGTAGATTGTGAATCAGTTCTCATAACAGAATTCAGTATGGCTACACATACAGGAGCTTTTTTATGACCTGTGTCTAGATGTCCTCCCAAAGCCTCATGCAGTCATAGATGGGGCTTTTCAGACATGCCTGGATCTAGAGTATGTGACACTGGGATTGATTCATAGTATAGTACTAAGATTAAGGGTGCTATGTAAGGGTGTGCTACTTGTCCTAAGGACAAATATCCTGCATAAGATGTAAGGGACAGAAAGAGACTTGCTTTTCTGCCTTTTGCCTGCCATGAACTGTTTCCCCTCTGCAGTGCCCCTCTTGCCATGCCACCTTACCTACCTGCCTTGAGGTCAGCTGATTATGGACTGAAACCTCTACAAACTGCTGAGCTGAAATAAACCTTTCCTCTTTTAACTTTAGATGTCAGGTGTTTTGTTTTAGTAATGAGAAAAAGCAACAGACATCCTCCCACCCCATGAAGGGTTTAAACGACTTAGAGGCTTCTGATCTGGTAAACCTAGAGGCCTAGAGATGGGCTTTCCCAGATCCTTGGTGCACCCAGAAATCTATGTGCCTCAGTCTCCGTCCTTTGCAGTCCTCAGAGAACAGTTCTGTCCTGTCCCTACCTCTGGCAAGCTATCTGTGTAACAGTGGGAAGGAGACTAAGGACAAAAGGGCAAACTGGCCACATTTGCCTCTGCTTTTAAAGAACTTTCCTAAAATCAGACCCAAAAGCTTTTCTTTACATAGTGTTGGCCAAAACTGCATCTCATGATTATTCCTAGGTGCAAGAGAAAGAGAATAGCATCTTAGCTAAGCACACATTATTACTGAAAAAGAATCAGAATAGTATGATCAGGAGGAAAGAGAGAAGTGTTGGTATTTAAGCAAGTGGCACTCTTCTAAGCAGTGGCTTTTCCTAACTTAGCTTTGTTGCTTGAAATGAATTGCAGTCTTTTCTTAAACATAAGTGTGTAGGTACTACCATAAATTTTGCATCTAGAAAGTAAATTCATCTTTGCATGGGAACAGCAAAAGTTTTACTTGCTGCATGTAAGGTAGACATTAGGTACTATCCAAATTCCAAATGATGGTCCTGCTACAGCAGTAGTTCTCAACCTTCTAATGCTGTGACCCTGCAGTATAGTTCCTCATGTTGCAGTGACCCCAAACCAAAAAATAATTTTAGTGGCTACTTCAAATTACTAATTCCAATAAATACCATTTCACCATGGCATAGCATGGCTTTAAATATGTATTTTCCGATGGCTTTAGGCAACCCCTGTGTTTTGATGTTTCGACTCTGGCTGGGGCCGCCACCCACAGGTTGAGAACCACTGTAAGGATTCCATCTATGTGTAAATATGTGTGTGTACATTTTCTTGTATAAGAATTTAGTTGTTACAAAAACAAAATCAGTATTTGACATACTGGGTTTTTTTCATTCCTGGAGTAAATGTTCATTAAACACCTGACCATTGTACAAGGCACTGTGGGTGGAACAAAAATTGAATATATTCAAACTCACATTTCCAGTGTGTATTGTGAGATGGGAGTAAAGGTGCACACATAAGTGGCTGTAAAGCAAAATAGAAGGTGCTAATCATCTTATGATGGGGCAGACAAATGCAAGAAGCATTTGCAAGAGGAGTTGACCTTCACAGCTAGTGAGCACCATCACAAGACTTGAAAACATACAGCACTAACAACCCTTCATGAGTGCTTACTGTTAAGTAGGCTTGTATGTCATCCTGTGTCCTTTGGTCCATTGATAAACTGAAGAAGTTTGGGAAGGATGCACATTTGCTGAGTGTCGGTTGTGTGCCTGACATTTTATTTCAAGAAACTCACTGAATGCTGGTGCTAGACCTTCATTTAATCTCCAGCAATCCAGCAAAGTAGTAAACTCAGAGAAAACTGAAGCTGAGAGAGGTTAAGCAACTTGAAAAGATTGCCCCACTGTGGGGCCAGCCAAATAGCTCAGTGGATTAAACCACCTGCAAGCAGGTGCAGGGGCCAGAGTTCAATCCCGGGCCTGTTGTGCTTACCCCGCCCCACCCCGCAGTGCTCTGAGAGGATAACTGAGAGTGGGTTTGGTGGTTCGAGCCTGTAATCACAACTCTTGGGAAGCTGTAAACAGGTGGATCACTATAAATCCGATCTAGTAGTGAGACCCTGAATACCCTGTAGACCCTTCCCTAAAATAAAAAAAAAGATTGCCCTGCTGTAACAATCACCACATCTCACTGAACTGTCTTGTTTTTCTCCACTTACCTTTGTCCCTCTGCCTTTCGCTGGTAAGCTCATCTGCTGCCTTGGCCAGTGCTGAACAGTCAGTTAGCCGTCTTAGTGTTATTAGAACTGGACAGCCTTTTTTTTTTTTTTTTAAATCATTTATTTTTGTAATAACCACATACTCTGTACAAATTTTAAAGATGTGAATGATAAGTAATAAATAGTAGTAGTAGTAGTAGTAGTATCCCTTTTCCTACCTTTCCTCCAGCTGACAAATTCTTCTCCATGGAAATCACCAAGTTTTTTGGATAACCTTTCAGAGTTGTTCTGTCTAAATACTAATATATATATTTTTTTCTTTTTATTTACATAAATAAGGACTCCTATACTATTTAAAACTTGCTCCTTTCATTTGTTAACTTGTATTTAGCTGTCCCAGAAAGATATTTTTTAAAGAAGGTAAAAAAAAAAAAAACTTGATAGATTTTGAGATGTTTGTTTAAGGGACTTCCATGACTAGATAGTCTTACCAGTGGCAATTCTCTTGCAGCATCAAATTATGTACTGAAGTAAAGGCTATTTTTATTTCAAGGAGTTCTTTACTAATAACAGTTTTTACCCCCTCCTGTACTATCTACCCAGGAATTGTTTATGGATGGTTCAAAACAGAGATGGTTCAGCTGGGGAGGTAGCTCAGTAGAATAAGTGCTTGTGCAGGGTCCTGAGTTTAATCCCCAGTACAGAAAAAAAAAAAAAAAAAAAAAAAAAAAAACCAGAGAGGGTTCTGGTATCTTTGGGGCCTCATTTTTTTTTTAATCCAAGGTCATGATCCTTTTTTAATTGCTTTATGTATTTGGTACAGGGTCTTATTACACAGCTTGGACATGTAGTGATCATCCTGTCTCAGCCTCCCCAGTGCTGAGATTATAGGTATGTGCCACGACGCCCCATTTTAGTGCCCAGCACAGTGTGCCCATAGTACAGCATGTGGTACCAATGATCAATTCTGGGTCCACGCACTTGTGCATAGACCACTGAGCTGTCTCCTCGGCCCCAGTGTCATAATTCTGACAGTTTTCAGTAGTGCTTTTTAGTCCTCATGCTGAGTTCTGATCTCTACCCCGTCAGGTGAGGCATCTCCTCATAGCAAAGAGCACTTGGTAGGATGTAGTGGTGAAAATGGAAAGAGCAGCCTGTGGTGCCCATTCCTGCATCTCTCACCCAAGTTCTGAGACCCTCAGATATAGAAACAGCAAGTAAAAAGAAGGGGCTTGTTATAGAGCCCATCCCAGGAGGCTGACTGGAGGAGGCAGAGCTCTTGGTGTCCTGCCATGGGAAACCGTGACACACACCGTGGGACACCCTTGCACACATACACGCTCTCCAGCGCTACTCTCCTGATGTCATCTCTCACAGGGTCAGAGAGCTCAAGAGTGCACAGACTCTGAACCCTGCACTTCCTTTGTTCTTTGTCAAGAGTCTTCGTTGTGTACCTTAGCTCTATCTATGCACCTTAGATTCCTCCCTCATTTGCCTAGCCAGGAGCCATGGACTTGCTCCTCAGAAATGGGATGTTCCAAGAGGTAAACAGAGAAGGGTTGGTTGACATTTTTCTAAAGCTATCCAATTTATCTACTAAGTCTGAAACAATACAATTCTTAAAGGACAAAGTAATACCAGTGACATCTGTCTAGAGGTGAATGTTTATTAAGAGCATCATGCTGTCCATGCAGAAATGACATTTCTGCCATCTCCCTCCACATGTTGCATCTACAGATAAAAGTTGGTTTCAGGATATCCTTTATTTATTTATTCTGGTATTGGAAATTGAGCTCAAGATGCTTGCCAGGCAGGCATTTGTGCTGCTGAGCTATATCTCTGGGCCCAGAATATCCTTGTAGTAAAAAGCAGAAAGTACTATGTAGCCAGGTTTGGTGGTACACACTTATAATCCCAGTACTCAGGAGGCTGAGGCAAGAGGGTCACGGCAAGCTTGAGGCCAGCCTGGGCTACATGGTTGAGACCCTGTCTCAAAGAAAAAAAAAAAAAGTACTATGCATATTGTCACTAACATTATTTTCCTCTTAATATGATTTCACATTTATGTTTTTATAATACATGCATATGAAAGTAGGGAAGGGCCAGTAATGAAATTGTGATACACATACAAAAGCTGATTTTGTTACAGACAGTATTTTTAATCAAATAAATTCTAGGGATTTTTAATTTATAATTTGTAGGAATTTTATAGTTTTGAGAAACTATACTTCCATGTCTTTTTTTATACTTTCACATCTTTAACTACAGATATGTGTGACATTTGTGATGTTTAGCTGATCGTAGGCCTGTGGTCCAGCAGAAATACCCTGTTGTTGATCTTGTATTCATATAGTGACTTGTATTTGTGTAGTAATTCAACTTTGAAAGTGTTTTCAAGTGTATAGTCTTGAATTATACACTTAATTTTTAGGCCAGCAAGGTGATACTAGATTTCCAGAAGTATCCCCAGAGCTCAGAGCCCTGCAGTGGATTGGAATCTCATCAAGCTTCAAGTTCATTTTTCTCTGTGCTCCATTTCTAGTATTTAATCCCAGCAGGACATATTTATTTAAAAATTTTGAATGTGATAATGAAGGCTACTAAGACTAAGAGAGGACAGATGCATTTTTAATCCATGCACACGGAGCAACATTCTAGTGAAGTGCCCAGATTTCTGGTCCACTGCACGTTCAACAAGACTGTCCCAGCCCTGCTTCACAAGATTCAGCAGAACCTATATTTGCACTGGCAGGAGCAGTTTTCCTAAACATCACTGTAATAGTTTCCCTTTTCACTTTGGTCTCTTCAGGATTACAAACCATTTACATTGAGCAGATGAGTTGTGAAAGATCTCTCCACCGATCATTGTTTTTCTTTTTCTTATAGGCAATCTTTGGCAGCCAGATCCTTCCTAGCTCCAATTTATGGACAATGAATAGTGGCACAGGCTGCAGAATTTCAGGTGCCACAGCTAGTGGCCAGAAGCCAACTATTCTGCCACAAAAAATGGTGCCACCTCCAAGTTCTTTCACCTCCCTGGTTCCCAAACCCCCAACCAATCATAAACAAGTGCTCAAAAAGGCCACATCCCAGAGGGCTTCCAAGTAAGTTTCTAATTATTTCCTGTTCTCTTTTTTCTTTTCCAACATTCTATCAATTCTGAGCTAATGATACTCTTTAGTTATGGAGATTCCAAGAGCATCTTGTCTTAAAATACTGAAAACCAGAACACCTGATGAAGAGCAAAGGTTACCTATGGCCTCAGTCAGTGCTACAAATTAAAATCACCTGGGAAGCAATTGCAGTGGTTGTGATAAACACAGCCTATGGGGTTCAAGGTGGTTGTCAGCCAGTTGGGCTGGCCTATGGCAGGAGCTCCAGTCAGCCTCCCAAGTAACATTCCTCAACTGTGGGCTTACAGAGAAGAGAGCAAGATGGATTCCTCTGTGTTTCTTCTGCTGGTCATTCTACAGAGCCAGATCATTTCAATTTCATATAAAATTCAACACTCCTCCTCAGGTGGTTTGTTCACATCTAGCCATTTGGGTGGGAACACATAGGACTGAGATCTCATCTTGAGGATTAACTTCACTGAGATAAATCAACAAGAGCTGTAGCAACCATGTTTCTAATACTTTCTGTGTCCCACCTTCTTCATGCCATAAAAGGCATTTCCATGCCTGAATCACATCATGACGGGCCACAGTCCTTCACTGTACTGCCAGCCCTTTTAAACCACTGAGCTAGGAAACAATTGGTACAGTGTATTGAGTCTGAGCCCATTTTGAGTTTAAAATCAGGAACTATTCAGAGAGTCTGGTCGAGGCAGGCGTCTCTGTTATGTGGGCACCTACGGGTTATTTGTGGATTTCTTCTGCTTCCATCAAAGCTCTTCACTTATTTGTCCTTCACAAGATCAATTTTAGTTGTAAAAAAGAATCCTAGGACATGGAAAAATGAGTTTCTGTTTTTTTCCTCTTGGATAGTGAATCAAATTCTGGCTGTGAATTGAAAATAATCCCTTGTGGCTGTTTGAAGCCTGCTGCTGCCATTATTCATTTACCCAACACATACTTATTCAGTGCCTGCTAAGCACCAAGCACTGTGAGGAGTGGTCAGGGCTGCAATGACTGCAGAACTCTGGAGCAGTAGCACAGGGTGCGAGGGAGGTTGCAGTTTGTGGTTGAACTCTGGGAGAAGAATGGGAAGCTGTGTGCTCTCTCGCCTAGAAACAGGAGACTGAGATCCTCATGGGTTTGAGATCTTCTGGAGCCAGACTCACATCCCCACTCCATACTTGATTTACTCTCTTAGCCTTAAGTTTCACTGGTGAAAATAATAGGAATATTATTTACTAGGTTGGTTGTTAAATACAACAGTTACTACACATACAGCGCAACAAAGCAAGTCTTGGCACATGGAGAAGTTCAGTGAGCCCTCATCACCTCCATGTGCATGCTAAAGCCACACTGCCCTTGACAGCTTTGGAAAGCCCATGCTAACGGGAAAATTAAGGAGCCGGAAGAGGATGTTGAGTCTGCCAGTGTGCTCTTCCTTGGGGATTCTCCAGTCACTGCCACTTCCCCATGCCAGCCCTCCGTGGCCTGTGGAGCAAGCGGCTGGTCTGGTGGAGAGGTGGCCGTGGGCAGCAGGCTGGGCATCCAGAGGTGCTGTTCATCGCCCTGAACTCCCTGCTGGCAGAACTCTTCAGCCTCCTGAGATGGAATTGCAGCTCTCTGGGCTAAGTTTGCTTTGGACATTTTTGTGGTTTCTTCTCTGTGACAGGCAGGAGTGTGGGAAAACCGGAAACAGCTCAGCATCAAAAATGCACAGAAGGGGGGAAAAAGCAAAGATTTCTTCAGAATTTAAGAAACATAATCCAAGTATCAAAAGGCATGCTGCGAGGCAATGTTCCAGGAAATAGTTTCCAATTTGCCTTTAAAATTCTAGCACAAATCTGCAGAGCTTAAGTTAGCACTAATGAAGACCTTAACATTCTCTCACTTACACATAAAATGTCCAGGTTCATGAAAGCCCCACAAATATTTTCAGATATTCTTCTTTCAGAAAAACTAATAGCATCTGAACTGACTCAGTGGCAAAAGAAAACTACTTCTATGAAATATCTAGTTTTTTAAAAACAAACTTTATTTTATATTAATTTTATATTTATAGAAAATTTAGAAAGATAGTGCAGAGATTTACAGACTTCTCTCCCAGTTTTGCCATTGTTAGCATCTTATATTAACATGGGACATACTCTGAACTGGAGTCAAAAGTACTTCATTTGGATCAGCAAAGCAATTTTTAATCTAAGGCAACTTTTCATGGCTTCTGAAATCAGGAATTCAATATCCTTCCAGACATGGTGGCACACGCTTGTAATACCAGCACTTGGGAGGCTGAGGCAGGAGGATCAGTGCGTATTCGAGACCAGCCTGGCTACAAAAGTGAGCTCAAGGCCAACCTCAACTGCATAGAGAGACCCTGTCTCACAAAGACAATAAATAAATAAATAAATAAATAAATAAATAAATAAATAAATAAGCTAAAAAAATTCAAGATCCTGAGTATCTGTTGATATGTTCATACTGTTCTGGGGTAATTTTTAACAAGATTTTTCCTTCTGTGACTCAGTTTCCTGTTTTAAAAATAGGAATAATAGCTAGGGATATAGCTTAGTGGCATAAGCATCTGCCTGAGAAGGGTAAAGTCCCAAGTTTGATCACTGATATTAAAAAACAGACAACAACAGCAAAAACTGGAATAGTAGTAATTCCTCACAGAGTCTTTAAGAGAAATAAGTGAATTAATGAATGTCAAGCACAAATACAGTTACCTGGTACACATTATATGTTAAACGAGTCTTGGGTATTATTATGATTAACCTGGGATGGCATTTCAAGAAATTTTCACTCCAAATGTGTTGTTTCATCTGCTTCATCTGCTTTGCTTATTGTGTCCTTTATTCTGGCTCGATTCAGATTAATCAGGAACCCTCAGTTGTGACTGGTGGTACTGAGTCACACTCAGGAATGCCATGGTTGCCCCAAGAGACACACTAATGAGAAGTTGTAATGAGCTTTTGACCGTGCCAAACCCTGTATTTTTGAGTTGAACTTCAGACTTCTCCCAGCACAGAAGTTGGCATTAGACAGATGAGAAGCAGTTTCCAAGAGCATCAAAGTTTCCACATCCTAGAGGGTTGAGTTTGGAGAACAATAGAACATAAAAGATAGAATGTCGTGGACTTTGTGCAGAGGGAGTTGAGAATTAGAACAGTGGGATGTTATTTCTTTATGATAATGTTCAAGTCACTTTCCTTTTAAAGGATTCATTTTTCTATCTGTAAAACAAAAAAGGGCCACTGTCCCTACTGATTAGATAAAGTGGCTTGTTTTCTGTCAACTCTATTGAAAGCTTTTTTATGAGCACATTTATCTGTTAATCTCCGTACTTTCTCACCATATTTCTCATCTCTTCTTAGCTCAGGAGTCATTATAGTTCACAAGTTCATATTCTCATGTTTTATTTAGGTATATCTCACTTGTCAATTCTGTGAAGAGAATGATTCAGAATTTTTATTTCTAAACAACCAATAGTCTTTCTTTATTCTTCTCTCTAATGTTTGTAGCACTTCCTAATTTAGTACCCACTTCACCTCCTCCTTTCAAAACAATGTAGTACTTTTTCAGGCAATTAGCAGGGCTAATTAGGGTGATAGCCTAAGAACAACTACAAGTATCCAACTGTCTACTCCCTGAAGCAGCCTTTTCTCCCGGAGCTGGAGGCATATTCTCCAGCAGCTATGGAGAAAGAAACCCAAGGGGACTGAGATTTTCCAGGTACACAAACAAAGCTCATAGACTACAGTTGAATTTGAAAGGACTAGATTGAAGCTGTTGTAACCTAGGGGAATTCTTCAGAGAAGGAAAATTATCGAACAGACTGATGTTGGGGTGTAGTCAGAGGACATGCTTTCTGTGTACTGAGCCCCAGGCTCAATCCATAGCACCAACAAAAGAAAACACAGGCTGAGCCACTGTGCTCTCTACAGAGCTGGGCTTGCCCTTCCTCACCCAGGGCTTAGGTCAACGTGCATCAAGGTGGCCTCAGTGGAAGCTGAAGGTGACCACTGTTCTGTATCAGCACCCAGGACAGTATTGTCTGTTCAGGTCTGCTAGGGATTAGGAAAGAGGGAAGCACTGAGAGCTAAGCAGTCCATAAAGGCAAATGGCAAGCTGTATGGGCATTTGGTGAGGCCAGCAGTTTGAGAAAGGATGCTCAAAGATGAGTGTCAGAAGAACAGAAAAATAAACAGGGAAATAACTTTTTAACAACTGAGTTATTAAAAGTGAGAAAATGATAGGGCAAATTAGTTGGGAATAATAGCAATCCAAAAGCTCTTGATGTCGGGGCCAGCGAGATAGCTCAGCAGACTAAAGTGACAGCTTAGGCAAGTGCAGGCAAGCACTGGCACCATGTGCCACACTAGCCCCACCTGTAGGGCAGGCTGAGCCGGCCAGAGTCTGGGTGCAGTGGCACACACCTCTATAATCCCAATATTAGGAAGTCAAAAAGTTCTTGATGTGAATGTAGAAGACATCATGTTAACCATTTTCTGTCAACCATTTAATTTTTTTTATGTGTAGTTTGAAGAAGCAACATGACTTAATCTGTGGCATGGCCATTCTTAAATATAGGGTCCTCTGACTTAAATATGTAATCATGTAGTTTTCATACTGGAAGAAAAAGAAATGGAGGCACAGTATGTGGCTGTGAGTGCAGCAGGGTCTGCACGTGGTCAGTGGCTGAGCCAAAGCTGGCCCTCTTGCCACAGCAGACCAGCAATTCTGAAAGTCCCTCGCAGCCCATTCACACATATCTGCTTAGTAGAAGGTAGATTAATCATCCTCTAACACGTTGGTTTGGGAAAAATACAAAGTAAGCCCTTTGGAACTCAACTCTCCACAGCAATGGACTACTAGGAGGGAGGAAGAGTAAGTACCACTCACATGCTAGGGAAGGCTAGGGAATCTCTGTTAGAGTTTGCACAGGAAGGACTGAAGAGCAGTGTTGAAGACTTTTATGTCATGGCTTCCTATGAGCATGCAGTCTGGGAAATGAGTGAGAGACCTGACATATCCCAGACAGTAACCTCTCTCTCCAAGAGGAGGCCCTGGATAAGAAATCTGCCACTTAGATCTCTCTTTCCTCACCTTCCCTCATCTTTTTGGCCTCCATGCCTAAGGTTTGCTTCTGGCATGGATGGTGGCACCAGATATGGGTACTGGCAGCAGTTCCTGAGCAAAAGTTGCTATAGTGGTTGTGTATCGATCGGTAGGGTAGAAAGGCACTTGAGTTACAAAATGCTAGAACCTCGTTTAGGGATTCATATTTGTATTAGTTAGATTGTGATCTTTATTAGCTGGGCATAGAGATACACACCTATAATTCCAGTTTCTTGGGAAGCAGAGACAATAAAATTACAAGTTTGAGGGCTACCTGGACAATCTAGCAAGGCACAGTATCAAAAATATAAGGAGTAGGGATATAGCTCAGTGGTAGGGTACTTGCCTAGTATATGTGAGGTCTGAGGTCCAAATTACTGGCATCACAGGAAACCAGAAATGTTACCCCTACTTCCTAGAATGCTAACATGGTTGTTGGAAATGATCATATAAATGCTGGGTATTTCCCATCTCTCACTTTATCGGAGTGTGAAAATTCCCCTCTAAAAGATTTGTGCAGTGATTTATATTGATCTTTCCTAAAATCCATATGAGTGTCTCCATGAATACTGACCCTTGATATTTTCTTCTCTAAGGATGAGCAAAGATTGAAAAATCTTGGGGTATAAGAGTAAATAAAAGTTCATGAAGAAGATTCAGAGACTCTGCCAAGCTCTGGAGTATATTTAAGGGGAAAAAAATTACTTTTTTTTTTTTTTTTGTGGGACTAAAGTTTGGACTCACAACCTTGCACTTGCCAGGCAGGCATAGAGCTATGTTCCGGGCCCCAAAAATTCTTTTCTTTTTCTTTCTTTCTTTTTTTTTTTTTTTTTTTTTTTGTCTTTTTGAGACAGGGTCTCACTATGCAGTTCAGGCTGGCCTTGAGCTCACTTTTTTAGCCCAGGCTGGTCTCAAACTCAAACCAATCCTCCTGTCTCAGCCTCCCAAGTGCTGGGATTTTAGGCATAATTTTACTCATAATTTGAGTAGAACGTACCCTGTGTTGGGCTACCAACGGTATGCAATAGAAAGACAGTGGGAGGTCAAAAAGCATTGCATGAAAACGAGAGCTTCCTGTACGTAAAGCTGGGCCCTGCAATTGTCCAGTTCATGCAATAAAAAATAACTGCCAAAAATAGAGAGAAAAGTGTGCTTACAAAGGTAAAAATGATTAGAGAAAAGATAGATTCTACCCAAAATAACAACCTGAAAAGGTAATAGTCTCCTTCACAGGCCAATGAGAGCTAACATGGGATACAAAGGGCTTGAACAATATAAGTAATAAATTAATAGATGCACAGCTTTGTGCCATGCCAGGCTCCCATGGAATAGTTCTGCTGTGCAAAAAACTGTGAGGTTTGTCTGAGCTCCTGGGTGGATAACCAGTGTCTCCACATCTGGGAGACCTGAGAGCCCTGAGTATGCAGGGCGCACATTTGTCATCCCTGAACTAAGCTTTCATCTCATGAAGTTAGAAAAAGCCCAGTAATACAAAGGTAAAAAAAATAAATATCAGAAAACAAGCAACCAAATTAGTTAAGTTGAAAACCTCTTTTGATTTAGAGCAGGGGAGCAGGGAATAAGAAAATAAACATACTACTGCCAGAAGAGTAAAAGAATTAAAAAATAGGAAAAAGGCTGGAAAAGCAGATGTAAGGAAATCTGAACATTTATGAGAGTACTACACAATTGTATACCACTACATTTTTAAACCGGAGTGAAAGAAAAACTTGAAAACTTAAAAAGTATCAGAATTGGTTCTTCTTAAAGAAAAAGACTAAATAGCATGAGATAAAAATCGAAAGACTACTCACATTGATTCTTCATAAAGAGATAGGACGCATGATTAGCTGTAGGAAACAGTTGCTCAGTGTAGCCAGCTCTCAAGTGGTTCCTCAGACCTTCCCTTTGGAAATCCTGAGAGCCCGGGGCTGAGCCACACTTCCTGTGTCCTTGTTCTGACTCTGAAGGCCTTTCTTCCTGCAGCCTGGGATGCTTCCTATCCCTGCTGCTGTCACACTCACAGCAACCCCTCTGCTCTGTGTCCTTAGCCTTAACTCTAAGCCCTGCTTTTCATTCAAGATTGGATTTTAGTTTATCACACTGGTACTGCTTTTGTGACAGCCCTTTCCTCCACTTCTCAGCTGACTCTGCCGTCTACCCACAAAGATCTGTTTCTTTCCTCATGTGCATCCTTCCTGTGGGTCTTTGAAGGACAGACAGCGTTTATCCTTCTTTCCATCACACAGATATCAGTATGGAAGTCCATTGTGTGCTCGGCGTTGCTCTGCATACTGTTTATGTTGCCAGCGAATAAGACAGACAAGATCTCTGCCTTCGTGAGGTGTGTTTTGAGATAGGAGACAAGTTCAAAGGCCAGTCGTTGGTACAGCTCAGTGAATGGCAGTGGTGGACTAGAGCAGTGGAAGTGGAGTTGATAGTGGTGATAGTGCTGTTCGCATCAATCCTTATGTTTGGAGCCCAAAAAACTAATAATGATCTCATTATTATTTGTACTATGTAAGGTAACACAGGAGAGGCAATAGAGCATGTCTGTTGAAAGCCCAGAAACTGGAATTAGATTGACTGTGGATGCTTTTATTTAATTGCCTATTGTCTAGAGATACCCCTAAGCATCTCTTTTGTTCTCAGTAGAATATTGCAAGTAATCTGGAGGTGCTTGGGATTAGATGACATAATGTGTTTCTCTGACTTCCGTTTTGTCCAGTAATGCTGCTGGTTGGTAGAGTTGTAATTTCTGCTGATGCTGTCATTCCTATTAAATCACATTTCTGTTGTCAGTTGATATGCCAAGTGTGATTTTTGTTCTAGTGAGCAAGAAGGAAAATTAAAACATTCTGATTTCCAAAGCACTAATAACTCTGCAAAGTTTGGAAGGCAAAGGCTGTTTTAAACAAAGGAAAAGATTAGATTGAGACCTAGCATAGCCAAACTGCCCTGAACATGCCCGATCTCATCAGATTTGCACCTAATGACTTCCAGTCAGGTTGGCTCTGCAAGTTTATATTTTACTATCTCTCTCTGCTTCAAACATATGGCAAGGCTAAGCTGAAAGAAAGAAAGAAAGAAAGAAAGAAAGAAAGAAAGAAAGAAAGAAAGAAAGAAAGAAAGAAAGAAAGAAAAGAAAGAAAGAAAGAAAGAAAGAAAGAAAGAAAGAAAGAAAGAAAGAAAGAAAGAAAGAAAGAAAGATAAAAGCCACTAGGACATAGTTGTGCTTTGCAATGAGGTAAATATTTCTTTAGCCCCCTAATGCAACCTGCTTTAGAAGCATTAGTGGCAGTCTGAACACCAGCTCCCTTAGCCACTGGGGCATGAAAACACCCTCCCAGAAGGTGAGCCTAAGTCTAGGCTCAGCACCTGAAAATCAGACTGAGTTTCACTTGGGCACAGTTCCCCCCACCCCTTGAATATGTTTGGAATGAATATCAGGTGACATTTTTGGTTGCCATTATTGAGAGGCTCTAGTGCAGCGGTTCTCAACTTGTGGGTCGCAACCCCGGCAGAGATCGAACGACCAAAACATAGGGGTTGCCTAAAGCCATCAGAAAATACATATTTAAACCCATGCTATGCCCTGGTGAAATGTTATTTATTGGAATTGGAATTTGAAGTAGCCACCAAAATTACTTTTTGGTTTGGAGTCACCGCAGCATGAGGAACTGTATTGCAGGGTCATATCATTAGAAAGGTTGAGAACCACTGCTGTAGTGGGTAGAGTGCAGGGATGCTTGTGAACATCCTGCCAATCACAGGACATTCCATCTAGAAGCATTATCCAGCCCCAGGTGTCAGTGGGCTCTCCTAATGAGAGACTGAGTACTGCTTAAGGCTGAGCCCTATTTAGAGACAGAGGGCTTCAGAGCCCGGAAGACAGTGACACTTGCAACTCATGTACCAGAACTGATTTGTATTTCCAAGTACCACTGAGACAAGGGCCCAGAAAAAGGAGCACTGGACTGCAGCGAACAAATGGACAAGGGAGAAAATCATTCCTATTAAAAGTGAGCCTGTAGGGCCGGTGAGATAGCTCAGTGGTCTAAAGTGCCTGCTTAGGCAAGCTTAGGCAAATGTGCAGGGACCACGGTGCAATCCACAGCACCACATGCTGCACCAGCCCTGCCCCCAGCGTGGGCTGAACTGGCCACAAAAAAAAAAAAAAAAAGAGCCTACAAACCAGAATTCCAAAACACATGAAGAAATATCATGCTAAGAAATATTGCTAACAAAATCATTCACTAGAACATTCTTTATAGATAAATTAACATTTTTTAAATGATCAAACATGTTATGAGTATCATCTGTTTCAGGAGTCTCTTGCGGAGCATGACATGGACTGTCAAAAGAGAGACCTAAGGAATATGTAAACAAACAATAATGGGATTTGCTTTTTAAAAATCTAGAATTAAAAATGATAGGAGTCCTCAACTACAGTATTTATTCCACTTACTCCGTTTAGCAAAAGAAATGTACCTCCAGGGGCCTGGCAGGATGGCTCAGTGGTCTAAAGCGCCTGCTTAGGAAGGTTTGGGCGGCTGCAGGGACCGCGGTTCGATCCCCAGCGCCACATGCTGCACCAGTCCTGCCCTCAGGGGAGGCTGAGCTGGCCATAAAAATAGACAAAAGTTCTGAAACAAGAAAAAAAAAATGTACCTCCAGACACATCATAGCGAACTCTAGGCCACATGGAGATGTCTCAAAGACTACCTCAGAGAAAACTGACTTTACCTGCAGATGAGCATGCACGTGGTGCCAGCATGCATTCTTTGGCAGTACCAGGGCACAGGACAGTGGCTGTTGGCTTCAGAGTGTTCGGTGAAGTGATTTTCAATCTAGAACTAGAACTTTATACATAGCTGAATCAGCATCCAGGAGTGAAAACAAAATAATAATTTGAGATGCTTAAAATCTAAAAATAGCCTGTAAGCAGGCACAGGGGCCAAGGGTTCGATCCCTTGGTCTGCTGTACTGTCCCTGCCCCTGGGGCACGCTAGAACAGCAATTGAGTCTGGGCATAATTCCAGCTCTTGGGAGGCTTAAAACAGGAGAACCACTATGAATCCAATCTAGTAGTGAGACCCTGAGCACCCTGTAACCTTTCTCTAAAAAAATACCAAAAAATCTAAAATATATAGCATGTACAGACATTTGGTAAAACGAATAAGACTACACGGTATAAAAGCGAATTGAATATCAAGAAATGATGAAATACATCAAATATATAAAACTGTCAATGTCTATGACTGGAAATAATTATTGGTCTTCAAATGAACATAATACTGTTTTTGGGCCCGGCGGGATGGCTCAGTGGTCTAAAGCGCCTGCTTGGGGAAGCTTGGACGGCTTCAGGGACCGAGGTTCGATCCCCGGCACCACATGCTGCGCCAGCCCTGCCCTCAGGGTGGGCTGAGCCAGCCATAAAAAATGAGTGAATAAACAAAGGTTCTCAAACAAGAATAAAAATAATAAATAAAATTTAAAAAAAATTAAAAAAATAAAAATAAAACCAAATGAACATAATACAAGTAAGGTAGAGTTGTAATTTCTGCTGATGCTTTCATTCCTATTAAATCACATTTACAATATGCAGAGCAACAGTATGCAGGTAACATAATACATATAAAGGTACAATGCAGAGTAGGAATATTCAGTGGCTAGTTGTGCAGTCAGATCTGTTAAGTTCAAGGGCAGGACAAATACTGAATGAGTTTGCACTTTCACAGTGTAAAATAATTAAATATTTAGCAGTTTTCAAACCAACAGAAAGAAGAAAGGGAAATGTAAAAACTATATGAATCCAGTGGAAGTCAGTTAAACAAAAGAATGGCAAGTAGAGCACAAAGACTAAGATGGAAATAAGTTCAAATATGAGTCATCAGGGCTGGAGATATAGCTCAGCGGCTTAAGCACCTTGCCTGGCAAGTGCAAGGTCCTGAGTTTGATCCCCAGTACCACAAAATTTTTTTTTTAAAAAGAGTGATTACACTAAATGTTTTATATTTTCTACTCTTATTAAAAGATATTTCCAAATTGATCTTTTAAAAGTTGCTATAAGCTACTTCAAAGAGACATACCTGAAGTAAAGTCTCATAATAAGAGAAGAAACAGAAGATTGGAAAAATATAAATACTTGTAAGAAATCACTCAGAATAGCCTGACACAGGGAAAATCATAAGAGAATTTGCCTCGTACTGTATCTAGTACCTGGCAGGTGTTCATTGAATATCTTTGAAGGAATGAGTAAAGCTGACAACAATAGGGTTGTCTCTGAAAAGACTAATAAAGCTAGAGAATCCTTATACATAATTTCAGGAACAAAAAAAAATAACCACAAATGTAGTAGAACGTATGTTGGACAATATATTTATAAAACATAGTATTATACTCCATTACTGGACTAAATGTTTCTTTAATTATTTTTCTTTTTATTATTATCTAAAAAAAGAATATAACATAGTAAAAAAACAATAATTAAAATTAGAAACAATATAGAACTTAACCAAACAAATCAGTAGAAATTCAACAGTGGTTGCTGTATTATGTAATTTAATTAGTTTTCAAGTCAGGCCCCAGTTAATAATGTTATATTGTTTTTTTCTAAACATCAGTATGCTAACTTGTGTTTATGAAATGCTTCAGTGCTGCCTGCACTGATAGATAAAAGGAAGAGGCATTTTGGGAGAAAGTTGAAAGACGTTTAATCTATAAGTAAATATTTGCTAAGGAATGTCAGAGTGCATGTTTGTTGTAGTTTGTGCCTAGACACCCCTTCCCCCCTACACAAGTCTCATGCAGTTATAGGTACGATTTTCCAGAGGTGGCTGAATCTAGAGTGATTGATTGATTGATTGATTCATACTGTGGTACTAGGGTGTAAGGAGGGTCCACTGAATGGATTGACACTGCCCTAATTCTAGTATCCTGGACAGAAAAAGGCTTGTCTTGCCACTGTCGCTTTGCTACCTTCTGCCCGCCAGAAACTGTCTCTCCTCTGTGCTGCCCCTTTGCCATGCGCCCCTTCTGCCTTGGAGCCAGGTGGGTATGGACTGAAATTTCTATTGTCAGCTAAATTATAAATCTTTTAACTTTGGGTGTCAGGTATTTTGTCTCAGCACCTAGAAGAGTAAGACTCTTCTTATTTTGAGACTTATTTAAAAAAAAATTTAGTACAGGGTCTATAGTGTCTTACTACGTAGATCGGACTCATAATGATTGTCCTATATTCAGCCTCCCAAGTGCTGGGATTACAGGCAAGACTTATTTCTTTAACACAACACACACTATTGGGATTTTTTTTTTTTCTCCTTTAAGCATGGAAAGAGGTTGGCTATCACCTGTATTTTATAAAATTGACCAAGCGTGAGGGTGTTGTCTTTTGGACCTTCCCAAACACAGCCAGATAGGTTTGGCTGCAGCCCTGTAAAAGCTCTAAAAGTTCTGTTCCTCCTGTATAATCTTGAGTGCTTTCCTTTGTGGGTCCTCCCTTCTATAGGAAGGTCATCTTTGATGTGGTGGCATGAATCCAAGATAAACTTCTGCTAAACTATTGAACTGAAAAAATGCAGTACCCCTGGGTTAGAAGGATAGAATGCCTTGAAACAACCTAAAGAGCAGCGATACAGCACCACTCTGTAGCTAACCTGGTGAGCTAATGAACAAAACAGACCTTTAAGAGAGGCCGTAACTTTCAGAAAAGGTTTCACGGATCAAAGTAATGAGAAGAAAGAACAGAGGAAAACCACAAATAGAGGAAACGAAGATCCACAGAGAAAGTGCACCAGAGGCATTACTGGCAGAATGGATAATAGGGCTGTTGCTTGTCAGACCCTGCTCACTGGAGATGACACGTCACCTCGGTGGCTGAATGGTGTGGTCCTGATGCCAGCAGATGTCCTCACCAGCTCTTTGATTGGCTTCTATTCCCTGAGTAGAGACTTGCACTAGAAGAAAGCTGTCAAAATGATAACTGCAGGGAATGGTTCGTAGTATGGATATTATTTGAATTATATCATTGAACAACTTCTCTGAGCCCCTAGGAGAGCTATTCTCTCTAAATAGGAATAATAGGCACATCAGGCAGTTTCCTCAACCTTAGAAAAATGGAAAATGTAACAGGTGTGGAACAAATTAATCAAATTCTGGTCTAGGAAGTGTATGTTTAATACTTTGTGGATGGGCTGGGGAGATAGCCTTGCCTGGCAAGTGCAAAGACTCACGTTTGGTCCCCAGTACCACATGGCCCGCCAGCCCCACCAGCCCCACCCCCAGGTACACTGAGCTGGTCACTAAGACTGGGTGTAATGGCTCATGCCTATAATCCCAGTGCTGGGGAGGCTGAAACAGGAGTCCAAGCTACATAGTGAGATCCTATACCAAATACATTTAATTTTTTTTTTTTTTTTTTTTTTTTTTTTTTTTTTTTTTTTTTTTTTTTTTTTTTTTTTTTTTTTGTAGATGCTAGCTGCAAGTGCAGCTTTGGGGCAAATGTGCCCTTGGTTGAAAGGAGTGTATCACTATTAATGGAATTCTTTCAATTCTTCATTGCTACTATTTATGGCCACATTTCTTATTATAGCTTTTAAGTGGCTAAGTTTATCTGGCTGCTTGTCTTTAAGCAGTGTGTAAAAATTGGGGACAGAGAAAGGCCCAAATGGGGTTCATTACGTGTAACTCAGCTGTCACAAGCATCTGACGCTCCCCTTTGACCTCATGACACTCTCCATCCCCAGGATATGCACACCACTGCCAGAAAGCACCGGTCAGGACTGGATACATCAACCTCTCTTGGCCTTGCACTCTTAATTTTTGTGGAATTTCAAGTTTATGACACCTCTGCTGCATGAAATACTCATTTAACCTCCTGCCACCTCTTCTTTACCCAGCACGACCTCCCCACCTTCTCTGCTAAGAGGAATCTCCTTTAAGCTACGGGAAAGCCCTGGGTTTTCAGACCCAATCCTAGACCCCCTGAATCAGTATCTCCATAAAAAGGGCCTAGAAAACTGATTAACAGGGTGACCCCAGGGTGAGGAAATTGGGCAGACACTTCCTGACTGTCCCACCGCCGGCTACCCCTTTGCTGGTCTTCAAAGTTTCTTAGGACATTCTGAGCCCCTTCTGGGCTCCAAACCACAGGCTTCTTCCTGAACATGCTTTCTTATTTCCTTTTCATAATATGCCTGAAAATGGTTTCCTGAGAAAGGCCATCCATGACTGCCACAGCCACCAAAATGAGACTGCCCTCCTTTATTCTCTCCTAGCCTCTGTGTTTTCACTCTCAGCATTGATCATAGTTTGTGTCATATCCATTTGCTTTAATGTCTACCCCCTACCTCCAGTACCAAGTGAATACAAGGAAGCCTTCCTATTTTTATGTGCGAGAACACGTAGAAAATCATGTTGAAAGAGAGGTGCTAAAGGTGAGGTTAGATGTTGCTCAAAAAGAAATGAAAGTTTTAATCTCTCAAGTAAAGTTTTACACGTCAGCTAACATCAAGTTGATGGGCTTGTCATAGTTATTTTTCTCATTACTGAGACAAAATACCCAACACCCGAAGTTGAATGAGGAAAGGTTTACTTAGCTCACAGTTCGAAGGGGTTTCAGTCCGTAATTGGCTGGCTCCGAGGTAAGGCTGCAAAGGAGAGACAGTTCACGGGAGGCAGAAGGTTAAGGGCAAGCAAGAGTCAAGACAAGCTTCTTTCTCTTCCTTGTACTGTATCCAGGCCACTAGGGTTAAGGCAGTGCCAAACCAATCAGTGGACCAATTTAGGAGTCACCCAAGCCCTGACCCTAGCACCCTGAATCCCAGCATTACACCATGAATTCGTCTCACCCTCTAGATTGAGCCACCTCTCAAAAGTCCTACCAGGAAGCTTTGGGGACACATCTAACACAAGCCACAACAGGGCCCAACAGGAAATGTATTCGGGGTTACACTGGATCTAATTCCTTCAATAAATACTAATTAAATCTGATGTGTGCAGTATTGAAGAGCTATGTGTACAGCAGTGAAAAAGACTATTACAATCTCTGTCTTTGTGAAGCTTAGATTCTAGCAAGGATGACAGATCTGAAGTTATAATTTCGATAAGTGCAATGAAAAATGACAAAGACCTGCAAGAACTTCTAGGAGGAAAATTTGACACACTCTGTAGGGCATTAAACAGTCCACAGAATTTGGAAAATGTATGGAAGGGAACCTTTGCCCAGAGAATCAGTTACGTTCTGCCCTGCTTCCACCAAAGTTGGCACAAGGGGAGGTACAATAAAACAGTTTCTCAGCCTTTGCACAACTGACACTTTGTACTGGTTAATTATTTGTTTGGGGGCACTATCCAGTGCTTAGCAACATCCCTGGCATCTATCCAGCAGCACCCACAGTTATCTTGGCACTGTCAGATGTCCATGGCCAGGAGAAGATGTAACAAAATCTGTCCCTTCTCACTTCCCCAGTTGGTAACCACTTCTGTAGATAAAACTTGGTTTTTAAAAAATGTCTCTGAGACTGGGAGTGGTGGTGCATGCCTGGTATCCCAGCTCTTGGAAGGCTGTAAACAGGTGGATCACTATGAGTCCAATCTACATAGTGAGACCCTGTAGACACTGTATTAAAATACAAAAAATAAAGAATAAAAACAAAAGTAAAAAGTGTGTCTTCCAGCAGGCATAGTGGCACACACCAGTAATCCTAGTATTCTGGGAGGCTGAAGCAAATGGATCCCAGGTTTGAGGCAAAGGGGAGGAGTCTTGGGATATGGCTCAGTATAAGGGCCCTGAGTTCAATTCCTAATACAGGAGGGGGGAGGGAAAAAAGGAAGGAAAGAAGAAAGGAAAGGAAAGGAGAGGAGAGGAGAGGAGAGGAGAGGAGAGGAGAGGAGAGGAGAGGAGAGGAAAGGAAAGGAGAGGAAAGGAGAGGGAGAGGAAGGGCCATCTTAAAAATCTACCTAAGCAGTAAAGCACGCTGGGTGCTCTATTCACTAAACAAGCCCTGAGTGGTCAGCACGGTAAACACAGCAGAAAACCAAAGCTGGGCTTCCCTAAAGCTGCATTCCAGTGGGAATGGTGGACAGTCAACTTCAAAATATGTACTATTTCAGAAGAAGGGGATTGGTTGGTCATGCACGGGTCATTTGATCAAAATCTTGGAAGAACAAGGGAATCAACTATACGAGAGGGAAGAGCGAGAGCAGGAGGGAGGGCCATGAGGGTCTGTACTCGCACTCACCTTCCAGCCGTGGGTCTGACCCACACCTTTGTGTTGCAGAGGGGCCTGCACAGAAGGGCAGCTGAACGAACTCCAGAGCAGCCTCAGCTCCACGGCCTTTGTGTCCATCCCCAGCTCCATAGGTAAGTGACAGTGGTCACCCTCACAGGATCAGCAGGACAGGTGGGAGTGGTTTGGCATGTTCTCTCTTCAGCCTCTGAGTGAAGCTCTGGGTCAGAGACCCAGTGTCCAGACTTTATGTGCTGGCCTAGGACAGGTGTTTTCTGAAACCAGATGGAACAAGTGAAAGTTCACCTATCTGATAGACGCTGCTAGAGCTGCAGCGCATTGTGAGAGTGCTCTGCATTTGACTGGTATTTCCACTCAAAATGGATCTCTCAGTTACCACAGCAGCCCCTATGAAGTGGGTCTTCTCATCCTCCTCCCACGAGAAACCTGAGGCTCTGAAGTTGAGGGGCTTCTGGGAGCTTGCAAGTGGATGCAAGAAGAGGCTGTTCTTTGACCAAGTTAGGTCACACTAATGTCAGAGTCACTGGCCAGGGTGTGTTGCATATATGTAAGTTAGGCAACAGTGGGCCAGAGATAATTTTCTGTATGTGGCAATTCATAAAAAATACACTTGGGTAATCATTTCAAGGAAAATCACTGATTCAATTTAAGAAATAATGATTATTGAGCACGCACTTTGAAGAAAAGGAATGCACAGGGTAAGCAAGATGGCTTCTGCTCTCTGCCAGCGTTCACTCAGGAAGACCGAGATGACAGTAGCCCTGTGCGTAGCGGTGTGTGACTGTGAGCTCATATTAGAAGGAGGAAAGAAAAGGAGGAGGGCAGGGGTGGAGGGAGGGAAGGGCAGGGAAGCAGCAGGGAACTGGGCGCACGTAGATAAAGGCAGGGGAGATGACCAAGCTTCTGCTGTGTTAGGCTCCACAGTTCCAAATGCTTTGTGTGTAATAACTCATTTGTTCACAAAATAGGCTATTAATGTAAGAACTAAGTTCCCGCTTTTATGGCAGAAGACCATGAGATATGCCCAGTGCCTTTCAGCTTGTAAATGGCCAGGGTAGTGTTCAGCCCCAAGGAGTGGAGTGTGGGTCCTAAGGCCTTGGAGGGTTTCCTAGAGGAAGAGACCACACGGTTGAGTTGGAATGTGGACTGGGAGGAGGTTGTGGAGCTGCTCCACATGCCTGGGGACAAAGCAGCAGCAGAGCCACAGCATGAGGACCTCTCACGCTCAGCAGGGATGTGGAAGCGTAGGCAGGTAGTTGGCATAGTGGACCATAAGACAGTCACAGGTCTCTGGAAGCCCAGTGGTTTGGCTGTATTGTGAAGATAATTACACATGTGTTTAAGGTCTATTGCAAAGATTGTTTAAAGCGCTCTATGCCTGCACCCGGTCAGGCAATACTAATGTTCTAATAAAAGCATAAAGATTTGCTAAGTTCTTTTTTTAACTTTTTTTTTTTAATTATTTATTTGGTACAGAGTCTCCCTGTAAAGCTCAGACTCATAGTAATCCTCCTGTCTCAGCCTCCCCAGCCCTGGAATTACAGGCATGCACCACCATGCCCAGTTCCAGGCTAGCACAGCATGCAGTACCAAGAATCAAACCCAGTGGTTGGGTTGGGGAGATAGCTGAGTAGAATAAGTGTTTGCCTGGCAAACACAAGGACCTGAGTTCAATCCCTGGTTGCACAAAAAAATAAAAAATAAAAAAAAAAAGAATAAAATCTGGGTCTTTGCACTTGCCAGGAAGGTGCTTAGGCCACTAAGCTATTTTCCCAGCCTTCTCTTTAAGTCTTAGATCCTAGAACTGAAGGAATATTTAATGGGTAGTATATTCATGGCCCTCCCCACAAAAACAACTACTAGACAATGGCAGTGGGGTTTTTGTCGCTGTTTTTACACTGCTGGTGGAGGGAGGGACCCAGGACCTTTCGTGTGCTACATAAGCACTCTACCACAGAACTACAATCCCAGACTTTAGAACATGGCAGTTACTTCTAAGAGGTAAAATTTCCTTGGAATTGTGATGGAGAAGAATTGATAGGTGTGAGACTCCTGAGGGACTGTGAGGGAGAACATCGTTTGGAGGCCTTCAGTGCTCCACATTTGCTTAAACTGAAGAAGTTTACAAAGCCTCAAAGCTCCAGGAAGCCCTGAGTTCACTCTCACACATCTGGTTGACTATTGAGTTGAACTCTGTGCACGCTCTGGCTCCTAAGGCAGTCTGGCAGGTCATACATGCGGCAGCTTGACTGCACACGGATGCCAACTGAGTCATAGTGACATAATTTGCAAGATTTTATCATAATCAGACTACATTCAGCATCAACCTAAAAGTGTAGGGCAAAGAGAGCTTACGTGTCTCCCTAGTTTCTAAAACTGACCTTTTCCTCTTCCACATTACTGTAACAAGCAAATTATTCTCTTCCATGCTTAAGAAACTTGTGATTTACTTGGGCTCTGTCACCTAATGACTGGGCCTCTAAATACTATTGAATTTGTTCTACTCTGAGTCTTATGAAGTTTCTGAACCTTAAAGAAGCACCAGTGGGCTAGAAATGATAAGCACACACCTGTAACTCGGCACTGAGAAGGCTGAGGCAAGAAGATCTCCAAAAGTCCAAGGTTAGCCTGAACACCAGATCAAGACTCAAGTCTCAGAAAAAGAAAAGAAAAGAACAAGGAAGGAAAGAAAGACCAATAGGCATGATATACCAAGGGTGAGGCATTCTTGTACTACCCAATCAAGGTTGTACCTGCACCACTTTAGCAACTAACTATCTTACAGTTAGTTGTAGAACCAGTAATTTCCTGGAGTGTCAGTGTTTCACCTACAGACCTTGTGCTTTCTGTAGTATAATTAGATTTAAAACAATTATTCCAGAAGTTTATAAGGGTGCCTTCAGAAGAAGAGAGCTGAGTTACCAGGAGCAACGTTTTTTTTAAACGTAGAAGACAAAAAATCCTAAGAAGTCAAAAGTCAGAAAGTTTCTGCTTCTCCATGGGACCAGCTCTGAAAAATACTTAGTCCACATCTTGCCCAGTAAACTCAGTTGGCTAAACACAGTACCGATGAGTCTGCAAATGCGGCCAGGGTCTGTTTCCTTTAACCCTTCTCCTGCATCTGGCCACCAAAGCTGTAAGTAACATACAGGGTTTCATTCCTTGGACAGTCTGATCACAGAGTGGTGCTGAGCTAATCTATTCTTTTTATTGTAAGCATTAGAAGAGATAGTGAGATGGAAACCCCTAGCACAGAGTTCCTAGAATGCTCCTCCAGTGTGTCCCCAGACTTCTTAACCTTGGGCTGGACATTCTACGTCTGTGTGGAAGGGAAAGGTAGGGTCAGCAAATTTGGAAATTGGAGAAGGAAACTGGAGTGAGGGCCACTGGCCCAAGGCCAAGTCACTGGTTTTCTGACAACCGTAGTGCTCATTCTTCTTGAGCTCTGGGGTGAACTAAAATAGCAGAGAGCTGCAGATTCGATAACTGGCATTTCTCTCATGCTGGTTTGATGATGTCAACTGCCACTATTGTAAGGGTCCAAAGCCACACAGCTGCCCTGCTTGCCCTCGCTCCTGCCTACACCCTTCCCATCCTGGGCACAGCTTCTTCCTGCCTCCCCAACCCACTCTGAGTTTTAACTCTCGCAGTGCTCTAGAGTCGGAGGAGAGAATTTCACTGTCTCCCAACCATCAGTGACAGATTGCATTTATAAGAAATAAGGAGCAGCATTCATGGTGCATGTGTGTCTCGAGCCCCAGTGAACTGTGAGCAAAAGGATAGTAGCTCATCAGGGTGACTGTGCCTGCCTGTGTCAGTGCCTCTGCGACAGCAGAAGTGATACACGGGAAACATAGCAGAGCTTCAGTCCTACAGACATAGGAGCCACTTTAACTTTCAAATGAAGTATTTGTCTGGCAGCTCTCAATGGCATGATCTGTTTTCATCATCAGATTCTTACTCTTTTCAGTGTGTGGAATGTGCTCTGTGAAGCCACTGTGTCCACTGACTCTGCAGATAAGAGATTGAAAATAAAAATAAGCAAAGCCCTAGAGGTGCTTGCGAGTGTGCTAAGCCCTTACTGTTTTCCCAAAGCCTTCTCTCCCCAGGGCCAGGACAAGAAGGGTTTGTGTTGATGATCTAGCCTTCTTCATATGCTGTTAGAAAGCAAAGAGATTCTGGATTTGGTGTTTCACAGGAAGCCGGGGAGGATGGCATCTGTGAGAATGACAGTCCTCCTTACCTACTTCAGGATTTTATTTCCTGTCCTGTGGGCTAAGATCAATGTAGTCTGAAGTAGACATTTTTTTTTCATTTTTTCAGAATCTTTGGAAGTTCCCCAAGTTATTTTCGCCAGATCCAAACCCTTACCCACACAATCTGGAGCCCTTGCTACAGTTATAGGACAGAGAAAATCAAAGTCGATGAACTAAGGGCCAATTTAAGGTAATAGAATAAGAGCACATTTTTTTTTATTATTGCTTTCTGTCTTTATGCCACAGGAAGAGACTTAGTGTAGCTGTCAAGAGAAAAGAGAGTGCGTCCGAGACAGTGAAGAAGATGCAGGTGGAGCTCAGGGGCAGAGCCTATGTATAGCAGAAACTCTTGGCTTGGTCTCCAGCACTACCAATTTGAATGAATGAATGAATGAATGAATGAATGAGACAATGAATTTGAGACTTAAAGCTTAGAGAGACTGTTCAAAGCCACTGGTTAAAGTATAACTGCAAGGGTCAGTGAGATAATTCTGTGGACTAAGCACCTGCTTAAGCAAGCACAGGGCCCGGGGTTCAATCCCTGGCACCACATGCCACTCTGGCCCGACCCCAGACATGCTGAGCCAGCAACTGAGACCAGGCGTGGTGGTGCATGCCTGTAACCCCCAGCACTGGGGAGGCTGAAAACAGAAGGATCAGTACAAGTCTGAGTGAGACCCTGTACCAAACACATACAAAAAAAAAATGTGTAGCTACAGACAACTTGCTCCTTTGTTAGCCTATCAGTAGGTGGCGCTGTGGCAGTAAGAAATTACTATTATTAGAAGCTTTTGTTTTAAAATACGGGGATCTTTGAGAAACATAAAAGAAAAAAACTATCGCTGTAGTAATTAAGTTATCACAGGTAAAGTGAAAGAACATATGGTAAAACAAATTTTAAATATGAAGTTGTAGTAGCCTCTAAAGAATTTATTATCAAAAGGATTTTAGACAGGTAGTTTATAAACGACTTTCAATTATAAGGAGAAAAAGAAGGAACAAAAATTGTTTTAACTTTTAGTGAGGTTTATTAATTATAGTTTTAATGAATTATTGAAAATAAACATACTATAAATTGATAACAAAACATCATATAAACCCCATCTTCTACCTATCCGAAACAATAGTTTCCATATTGAAGTAACTATCAGACTTTTTTTTTTTTTTGTAATTATCAGATTTGATCTCTTTCTTTCTTTCTTTCTTTCTTTCTTTCTTTCTTTCTTTCTTTCTTTCTTGTCTTTTGGAGACAGGGTCTCACTATGCAGTTCAGGCTCACCTGGCCTTGAGTTCACTTTGTAGCCCAAGTTGACCTCGAATTCACCATGATCTTCCTGCCTCAGCCTCCTGAGTGCCTGGATTACAGTGTGCTCTCCTAAACCCAGCTCAAACTTAATCTTGTAAACTATTTCTGTGCTTTACTAGTGCTGCCCTAGGTATTTTTTTCCCCAGCTGTAGCCTTCAAAACTTTCCAGAAAATTCTGTGAAGTGTCAAAGCTGTGATAAATCCTTCTCTCTTTGCTCTCTCCTATATTAAAAAAAAAAAAATTAAAGGCACACCTGCTATGAACTTAATATTCTTTTTACCTCTGGGGAATACTCATAAATGTATTCAAGAAGTATTATTCATTAAAATATAGCCCAAGAGAGCAAAGGAGGGAAGAAAATTATTTACCCACCACAGGATTCATTTATATTGGATCAGAAAACTTCAAATATCTTTCCCCAGCCCATTTAAGCTCTTTCCAGAAAGGAATGAAGAGAAAGACAGGAACACCAAATCCATGGCTTGATCATCTACCAAATGGTACCAGAGAACCGAAAACAACCAGAGTTCTCTAGGGGCACATAGCCGGTGGTCTTTTAGTGCTGGTCCTAAACAGCCAGCCCAGTGAGAAACAAACTCACAAAATATAGAAAGCTAAATACAGTGAGAAGGTCATTATTTAGTTGAGACCGGGAGACTGGCACCTGGAAGACAAATGGGACCTCAAGCTCCAAACCAAACTGACCGCCTGCCAAGCAGTGCTCACATCCATCCACTTCCAGAACTGTAAGGCGGCCTGCCTCAGTCTTAACATCACTTGCCCCAAGCCTCCCTCATGAGTACCCCTTACAGTCCACCTCGACCATTACCAAAGAAGCCTCGGGAAAGAGCCTATCTTCTAGCCGGCAGGTCTCTCTGGCTAGCATAGCCCACTGAGGCCAAGCAGGGCTGGCTGAGGCTGGTCTTTGGGATATCTGAGGCAGTGAGGCAACAGGCCAGCTGTGCAGGAACACAGAGTGCAGTGTGGCTCAAAGCCAGCATCCATGGCACAGTGTAACTTGAGGGAAGCCCAGAAGTGGCCCAGCAGCTTGGCACACAGCACATGGCAGCAGGCCCCTTCTCCAGGGACCAGGAGTTAGGCAGTGTTGTAGCTTGTATCTAGACATGCCCCCTGAAGCCTCAGGTAGGCTTTTCTAGAGCTTGCTGGGTCTAGAATGTGTGATGCTGGGATGAAGAGTGTTTGTTTACTAAACTAGTCCACAGATTTGGTACCAACTCACCCTACCAGGCAACCTAGAAAGAATATAAACAGGCAGAAAGAAGCTGCTGTTGTCACTTGTGGCCTGTCATTTTGCTTGCTTGCTTTGCCGTCTTCTGCCTCCTATAAACCCTTCCAGCCAGCCACCTGGGAACTGAAACCTCTACAAACTGAACCAAATCAGCTCTCTCCCCTTAACTTATAGATGTTCGGTGTTTTGTTCCAGCAACCAGAAAAAGTAACTAAGAGGAGCAGTTGACACAAGGAGACTGCAGAACCCCAGAGGTCACACCCCAGCACCCAGAGACATGCTTGCTTTCTGTTGTAAGTGCAGCATAGACAGGTCTTGTTGACTACAGTGTCAAGCAAGTGTCATCACCAGTCACACCAGTCCTGAAGCTTTTCATGTAAAGATTTAGGTTGCCATCAGGTTAAATCAATCAGAGGATTTGCAGTTTGTATAGTGTGCCATACGATGCTGGGGAGACATCGTGGTCCTTATCACAGACTTGAGTGAGCTGTGATTAGGGATTAATCTTGCTAAGCCCCTTCCATGCTGCTGCCAGCCAGCGTCAAATTTCAGTGCAGACATTGTCCTGTTGGCTTGCATTGTGCACTGTCCATCTGACTCAAATTCATGAATATCATACTAACTATATACAGTATAATTACATATGCTATCCATAATTACATTATATTGACTTTATTTTCTTTAGTCTTGATTCTCAGGTATTTGCCAGTCTTACAGTCACTCAGGGCCAGCTCACTCCTGAAGATAATAATCATTTCCCCATGAGTGAGCTTTTTATGTGCAGACTGCCAATCCTGAGTCTGTACCCTCTCAGGAATCTCCCTCTTTCACTAACTCTCCCACACAAAGCCCCCTTCCCTGATAATTCCAGGACAAGGCAACTAGAGACTACCTCTGGAATTCCAGAGCCCGCTGGCATTACTCAAAGCAGCCAGTCCTGACCCATTTGCTGGCCCAGCTGTGCCTTTACCCAGGAAGCCCTGGTGAAGGCTCTGGCCAGAACTTTCCCTCCACCTCCTGCCTTCTGTCTCTTGACTGACACTGATTTTGCTGTGACTAGTGACTATGTGGCGTGCAGTGTGACCACCCTCTGGGACCTAGGAATGTAATCTACTTCTAGCCTTCTCCCAGCCCTCTCCCTTTTTCTCCTGTGGCCACACTGACTTACTTCACCATACTGTTTTTCACCAGGAATATTCTTAGAGCAAACATCAGTAGGAAGACTATCTCTAACTTGCAGCTCCAGGGACCAACAAAAAATACAAATTAGTTTATCACCCAATTCTAAGCCACTGTCAGAGCACTTCATTACGGGCTTTGTTGCACAGGGGCTGTGTCAGCACCACATACTTCACTTAGCTCAGTCTGGCTGCAACCAAACAAGAAGGATGTAGATCCTGCTACATGGGAAAATTGCCTGGCTGCCAGCCATCAAAATGCCAGGCTCTCCTGTCCTGAGACCTCTTTTGTTTTGTTTAGTAGCTGTTTCTACATTCAGACCAGATACAAAATCAAGCACAGCTGAGCACCCTGGTTGGAAGTTGGGAGAAGCCAGCCTTTCAGTGTCAGTGCAAAGGAGATGGGAGAGCTCTCTAAACAGCCCCTCAAAGGGCATTCATTTGCCTTAAAGAAAAGCAGGGAAGCATATTTCTGAAATGGATTAAGAAATAGGTTACAGGGGAAGATAACATCTGAAAATTGATATTGTCTCTCACTGAGCTGGCAGACTCCCAAAAGAAGAATGATGATTCTTCAATTATTAACAATTACTACTTTGTTACAGAGAGACTGGGAAGTACAGTGGCCCCTTTCTCACATTACGCTCACAGTACAAGAGCATACACATCTCCTGGAAGAAATACCTGGCACCCTGGGTTGTTGGACTTGTACTTCCCACCACATCTTGTAAGCAGGGTTGTGTGGCCCTGGGTAATAGCCACTCACTTTGGGTGGAAGAAGATCAAGTCCCTTTTTGTAACCTTGAATCTAGCAAGAACCAGTAGCACTGCCTTGGTCTGAGTCTTTGCCCACAGCCCTGAGGGATTGGTCCACCCTCTGGTATCACCTGCTGGACCCACACGCCATGCTGGTTTCAACCGAATACTTGTCGGAGCCACAGAATTTTGCTTTACCATCTTTGTAAAGCAAAGCTCGGGACGTAATTGTTCCTGAAAGCTCTAATGAAAGAAAATGGCATGCTGTGCCATGTCTAGTTTTGGAAAAAAGCAAGCTTTGTACATGGAAATGTAAAACTCTGCTTACATGATCTGTAGAGTTTGAACCAGGCTGCAAGGAGTGTAGGTGTTTAACTGCAGGGCTTGGAGAGTGATGACTTGAAGTACATTGCCCTGTTGACATGATTGGCATTGATAGGTACCCTTTATTCTTTCAATTGTGTCATAAAAGCAAAGATTCAGGTTCCTGTAAGTCCTTGGAGCAGGGAGGCCCACTAGCAGACTAAAACAATAGACCCTTATACTTCCATGTCCTCATCTTTCAAACACGTAGGTATTTCCAGGGAGCATTGCAGGCATTGAGGGGCTCTCTTCTCTGGAAATCTAAATCAGGGAATCCAATTATCTGATGCCAGAGAGAACAGCCTCAATGTGTGCGCTGTCCTTGCAGCCACATCGTTAGAACATAGCCAGTGTCACGTGAGAGCATGGGCTGAAAAGACAGCCTGACTGTAAGGTGATGGAGTGAAAAAAGTCAGTCAGTTGGAAGTCACCATAGTAGAGGTGTGTGTGTGTGTGTGTGTGTGTGTGTGTGTGTGTGTGTGTGTGTGTTTTAATTAAGCAAAAGAGTTACTCTTCTTATTCTTGTTGTGCTGAAAGGGTTTTTTCTCCTTCCATTCATTTCAAATTCTCCTCCCATGACAATTAAAGACATTTCAAAGCCTAATAAACAGCTGTGATAACAACTTCTCAAGAGGCTGAAGCAGGAGGATTGTAAGTTTCAGGCAAGCTTGGACAATGTAGTGAGAATCCTGTCTCAAAGTAAAATAAAGGAGTCAGGTGTGGTGGCGCATACATATAATCCTAGCTTTAGGAAGGCAGAGGCAGGACGATCACCATAAATTTGAGGCAAATCTGGGCTTACATAGTGAGTTCAAGGCCAGCCTGAGCTGCATAGTGAGGCCCTGTCTCAAAACAAACAGAAAAGTGAGAGAAAGAGAGGAGGAGAGGGGGAAAGGAGAGAGGAAAGAGAGAAGAGCAAGGAAGATAGAAATAAAGAACTTTAAAAAATAATAAAAGGGCTGGGGATGTAGCTCAGCAGTAGAGCACTTGCCTAACGAGTGAACCCCTAGATTCAATCACAAGTACTGCCAAAAAAATGTCATGTAACCACCCCAGATGAAGATATTTTGAAACTTGGTAAGTCTTTTTTTTAACTCATTGTGGTTGAATTGCAATTTTATTAGATAATAACCTACTTACAGGTAACCCTTTATAATTTTTAACCAGATACCGAAATTTTCAGAACTGTCTTAAGCCTTTTGTTTTATATTTACTCTTTTTACATTTCTCCAAACTAAATCACTATGGTGAGTGTGTATATACTTATCCTCTTCTTTATACAGAAGATTTGAGTAGTCCATAATTTGCTTATCAAGGAGAAAGACACCTTCAATTTACTCTGTGAAGGGAACTTGTTGTATATAAACACAGGGAGAAGAGGCTTCTGGAGCCAGGCCTCAGGAAACCTGCTTGCTTTCATGAGTAATTAGCAGCTCTGCCAGCTCTGCCCACTCTGCCAGCTGGACCCAAGGCAGCACACTGGCAGCCCTTCCTCTGGCCAGCTCATCTCCATTGTCTAGGTTAACGACACTGCCATACTGATGGTGACCTTATATTTCTGTTTTGTGCAGTCTTCAGAGGTCAAGGTCAGAGGGCTTCCCAGTCAGCCACTGGTCCAGCAGAGCATGACCAGCGGGCAGAGCCCTGCCTCCTAGGCAGCAAGGTGACCGGCAGCAGCCTTGCAAGCAGATGCCAGCCTTGTGCTAGTGTCACATGATCACATGATGCAGAGCTAATGATTTACACATTTCTTGCAGACTTTTTCAGGTATGATTTTAACCAAGCAGGTTCAAGATAGACTCTTCATCTCTAGCATATGGTCTTCAAATGTAATATGTCATAAAATAATAAAATAGGAAAATTTGGGAGCAAAAGACACGATAATTCAAATTTTCCAAATACAAGACTAAATAGCATTTCTGTACTTGAGGTGAAGCTTCCTTTCGAGGCTCCTGAAGCCAAGACAAACAAGGAAATGTGAGGAATTGGAGTACATCATTCTCAAGATCATCAAAAAGGAGAAATAATCTGTGAGAAAACTAAGCTTTTTCCTAGTTCTTACTCTAAAGGAAGTGGTTGATGTAGTGGACTCAGAGCACACCCAGCTCATTGGTGCCCTCAGCAAGGTGACTGTGCATTGTGTGGCCCCTTCTTGGTGAGATATTCATGGCAGTAAGATGTCATCATGCTAGGGCTGGGGAGATAGCTCAGTAGAATAAATGCTTGCCTGGCAAGCATAAGGTCCTGAGTTCGATCCCTGGTACTACCAAAAAAAAAAAAAAAAAAAAAAAAAAAAATGTCATGTGCACAGCAAAAAAGACATTACCATGCTGGGACAGGACTAATGTATCTCTCTCTGCAGTCCACATAATGCAAGGGTAAAGTAATGGCTGTTTAGAGAATTGGATGAATTGCAGGTGTCTTAAGCAATTCTAAATATAACTTCTCTCCTCGGATTGCTTGACAAGAACTAGCCATACTTTTAGACAAGAGCCCAGATACCTTGTCTTTTATCTTGCTACTGAAGATACATCTGTATTTGAGAAGTAAATGGCAGGGCCGACATCACCCGACAAGTGTGGAAGCCAGGCATCATCCTCGCTCCATCCCTTGGCCCCAGTATTCTCTGCTCTTCTATTTATGTGTAGTTTCCCCTGCGGGCACAATCCTCCCCCTATTCTCTCTCTCCTAAGTATGACTAATTCCTATTTTTCCTTGGCTCCTTTTCTCCTGTCCTATCTATTTCTAAGTCTAAATCAGGGATTTTTATGTGTCGCTTGACTTTTCCTTCAAAAAGACTAAATCCAGAGAAAGCAAAGATTGTCCAGATGGATTCTGAAACCCCAGCACAGTGTCCAACCCAGAGTATTTTAGGACAGAATTCACAGGGTCTACAGGGTGTCTCATTACATAATTGGACTCATAGTGATATGCCTGTATTCAGCCTCCCAAGAGCTGGGATTACAGGCACGCACCCCCAAGCCCAGTCTCAATCCCTGTTTAAGTGTGCCTGGGGGTGCTACGGACATGGCCTGCTAGGGATCAAACCCTGGCCACTGTGTCTGCCTGAGCAGACGCTATAATCTGCTGAGCTGTTTGGCTGGCCCTCCAATGCAGAATAAAGTCTGAAGAAGCCCTAACTGAACAGATGAGTGAGTGAATTTCCATCCTTCTGCCTTACTTGCTAGCATTTCTAATGCTGCCATTTATAATATTTGCTTTGTGTACACAAATCCTGCCTTTTGCCTAGGGATACAATTACATTTTATCTCCTGTAAAATCATTACTCATATAATTATGTAAACTATATCTTGCCTTTTTGTTTTTATTTTTTTAAGACAAGGTCTCACTGTGTAGTTCAGTCTGCCCTTGAACTCACAGCAATCCTCTTGCTTTAGTTTAACATTTTACCATCTTTTAAATCCCTTGGGATTTATAATTTATATCACAAAATTTAGCAATTCATTATATTTTGGTGTCTTATTACAACTTACCTCTTGAGTAAGTTTCTTCTTGAGTAAGACGATAAATTCTTTTACTTTTTTTTCAGGTAGTGGGAATTAAACCTAGAACTTGAGCTATACTGCTTGCTTCTTTCTTTGCTCCACATGCAGTATAAATTGTGACATACCACATCTACTTACATAAGTTACCACTTGCTCTTGATTATACTGTAACAGAACAATTGCATATACAATTGCAAATTAATATTGTTGTAGGTTTAACTTTATTACAATATAAAATTCCATTGTGAGATTTTGCTCAGTATAGTTGTTTCAAAAATTGAAAGAGGTTACTAATTCTCCCTGTTTCATTTAAAGAAAAGCTGCTTTGTGTTCAGATCGTTACTAAGATCCCCCCAAAAAAATAGCACTGGGGCCTGGTGGTAGCATGGAGAATTCAAAACAAAAGTGTAGTCAGCCATACTGGATCAGAATTTAAAGCAGGGAGTAAAGTTGATAATGAATACAGATTCTGCAAAGATAGTGTGGCTTGGGCTAAGTCAGTGTAGTAGAATTAAGTGTTTATAAATAAACTCATACATCTGTGGCCATAGATTTTCAACAAGAGTGCCAAGACTGCACAGTGGAAAAAGAATAGACTCTTCAATAAATGGCACAAGGACAACTGGCCAGCCACATGCAAAAGATGAAATTGGACCCTTCTCTTATGCTACACACAAAAATTAACCCAAAGCTGATAAAAGACCCCAACAAAAGGGTTGGAACTATAAGATTTCCAGAAGAATATGCAGGAGTGAAACTTCATGTCTGTGGAACAGGCAGCAGTTACTTAGGACACACAAAAAAACAGGCCAACACAATTGGATAGATTGGGGCTACATCTAAACATTGTCATTGCATGCTTCAAAAGACTACAAAAGGTAAAATATTGACCTATAGATGGGGAGAAAATAATTGCAAATTATATTTGTAGCAAGGGACTTAGGTCCAGCATATCTTCAGAACTCCTACAGCTCAACAATTAAAAGACCAGTAGACCAATCAATTTCAGTAGATATTTCTCCAAAGAGGAGGCGCAAATGGTCAAAATACACCTGAAAAGATGAGTCATTGGGAAACAAATCCAAACTACAGTGAGATAACCTTTTACATGAGGCAGTAACAAGTATTAGTGAAGATACAGAGAAATTTGAATCTTTACACACACAGCTGGTGGAGATGCTTTGGCAAACATCTTAACTGTTCCTGAAATGGTTAAACATGAAATTTACTATGGGACCCAGCAGATTTATATATTTATATATTTGTATATAATATAATAATAATATATTTATATATTATGTTTATTTCTATATTTATTTATATATGAAAGATGAAAACATGTATCCATGCATATGTCTATATATGGATATGCATAACAACATTACTCATAATAAACAAATGTGAAAGCAGTTTCATGTCCACCAGGCAGTGAACGGATAAACCCAGAGGAGTATTTACGTATAGCAAAATACTGTTCAGCCTCAAAGAAGAAGGAAGTACTGATGCATGCCACAGCACGAGTGACCCTGGGAAATGCTCGCCAAGTAAAGCCCAAAAAGGCCACACAGGTGCTATTTCTATGAAATGTCCAGAATGAGGAAGTCCATAAGCTAGGAAGTAGTTTAGTGACTCCCTGGCACTGGGGACACAGACTGGGGAGTGCCTCCAAGGGGACCTGGTTTCTTCCTGCAATGGTGAAAATGGTCCAAAATTAGATCGTGCCAGTGGTTACACCATTCTAAGCTTAGGGAAAACTACTAAAATTTGAAGTAGATGAGTTTTGTTAAGATGTTAAATATATCTCATGCCAAGGAGATAGATATAACTCAGCAGCACAGCGCCTGCCTGGCAAACACAAGGTTCTGAGTTCCATTCCCAGTAAAAAATAATAATAATAATAACATTACAAACACACACATATATACATTTGTTTAAATTTTTTTTGTATTTTAGAGAAGGATCTACAACAGGGTTTCAGGACCTGACTACTAGATTATACTCATAGTGATCACCTGTTTGCAGCCTCCCAAGAGCCGGGATTATAGGTCCAGGAGTGGGACCAGCTCTGCAAGCCTAGGTAAAAATGTTAATACTTACAACAAAGTTGTTTAAAAGAGAGAGAGAGAGAGAGAGAGAGAGAGAGAGAGAGAGAGAGCAAAAGCCCCCCGGGCATATACAGCTGGTATTTGATCTTTGATGAAGGAGACAAAAACACTGAAGGACAAAGAGCCTCATAATTATCACTGAGAAAGTTGGGTATTTGCATACAGAATATTGCATCTGAGAGCTGGGGAGATAGCTCAGTGACATAAGCAACTGCCTGGCAAGTGCAGGGTCCCAAGTTTGATTCCTAGAACCTCACACTGTGCCAGCCACCAAAACCAGGCATGGTGATTGTCTTAGTTACTTTTCACTCATTGCTGGGACAAATACCCGACACTCAAAATGAAGGAAAGAGAGGTTTATTTAGCTCACAGTTTGTGGAGATTTCAGCCCGTATTCGGCTGGCCCAAGGCTGAGTGGAACAGGGCAGAGAGCATCCATCCAGTTCATGGTGGTGGAACAGCAATAAAATGGTGACAGAGGCAGCCAACCAAACAGGTCAGAGAGCAATAGTGCAAGTCTGTCTCTCTGTCTCTCTTTTTAAATTACATCAGGCTCTCTGCCTTAGCCTATGTGCTTCAGGCCACACCCATAGTCTCAGCAGTACTCAGACCATAATCCCAACAGTAGTAAAACACGTAATCCCAGTGGATCATCATTCAAGTCTCAAACTCTAGAAGTCCCTGCCCATGATTGCATGAGGCTTTGGGGGCACAACTAGACATAAACCATAACAGTGGTACACTGCTGAGGTCCCACCACTGGGGAGGCTGAGACAGGAGAATCACTGAGTCCAAAATATGTAGTGAGACCCGGTATCTAAAAAAATTAAAAACTTTAAAAAAAAAGATTGGGTCTAGGGGGCTGGGGAGATAGCTCCATGGCAAAGTGCCTGCCTGGCAAGTGCAAGGTCATGAATTCAAACCCTAGTCCCACCAAAAAAAAAAAAAAAAAAAAAAAAAAGTCTGGGCCTAGACCCATATATCACTCCATGCACTAAAGAAAATACATCAAAGATCTTAAATGTGCAAACAGAAATACTTAATCTATTGAAAAATAAAGTGGGAATAACTCTTAACATAGACATTGGCAAGGACTTTCTGAATAGAACTCCAGTGGCACAAGAAATAATACCTAAAATGAGCAAATGAGTCCCATCAAGTTCAAAGCTTCTATACAGCAAGGGAAACAACCAACAGAGTGAATAGGCAATTTACAAAATGGGAAAAAAAAGTTTTTCTTCTATTCCTTACAGAAGAATATACAAGAATATATAGAAGGAGCCCGGCAGGATGGCTCAGTGGTCTAAAGCACTGCTTAGGAAAGCTTGGGTGGCTGCAGAGACCACAGTTGGATCCCTGGCACCACATGCTGCACCACATGCTGTACC
>PVJA010014042.1:0-27726 GCA_004027025.1 Myocastor coypus
AGGCTGGTCTTGAACTCGCACCGATCCTCCTGCCTCAGCCTCCCAAGTGCTGGGATTACAGGCGTGAGCCACCACGCCCGGCAAATACACTCATTTGAATAGGCCTTGATCCACTCAGGCTGTGTCCCTATAGAAAGAGAATGAGACAAAGCACGCACAGACAGTGACCCATGAGGTCATGCGGAGAAGACACCATCTGCCAGCCAAGGACAAAAGCATTGGGGAACCCAAGCTGCTGACAGCTTGGCCTGGACTTGTGAGCTCCACTTATAAGAGAATAAATGCATGCTGTCGCAGTCTTACTTCCCTAGCCACTCCCCCAGCATCCTCCCTGGGAACCAGTCTTCTCCACTAGAGACCCAGTCAGGAGCTGAGCAAGAGACAACAGGTACTGTGAGATGACGCAGGTCCTCTCCAGCCAGACATTCAACCAGAGAGGAGGCCCGGGCCTGGGAGCCACTGACCAGGGAGCCAGGTACCTGCCAGCCACCAGCAGACAGGAAAGAGCCCCTTTGCCCAGGCTGCCCAGCACTAGTGTTACCATGTTGGAGTCCCGTCCAGGCCTCTGATGTCCTAAGGAAAGAACTAAGTAGGACATTCAAGAGCAGCAACAGGGTCCATGATTCATTTGGAAAAGACAGGATTCACCCCACAGGGTGGAGGAGACCAGTTAGAGGAGCTCAGTGCCCTGCAGGGTCTGGTGCTTAGGGTCTCATGCTTTACAGTTTGTGGCAAGATTGAGGCTTTGCTTTGAGGTATTAATTTTGCAATGGAGCCTGACTCAGCCCCTCTCTTAAGAGTGGAGTTTTTGACTTTGTGTGGTCCTTAGAGGAACTGCTAAGGTATCCACAACACAGAGGCTCAAATTGCATAATCAGTGACATGGTGAGTAGGGTTGGGGTGGCCAAGGGTTTCATAAGACCACTGCACACATGCTCAGAGACCTGTTGTGTGTGAGCTAAGCTGCCTGGTCACCTCATCCCATTGTGTTCAAACATGGGCATCCTGGGCCTGGGCCAGTTTTTTACCCAGAAGGTGGGTCTAGTCCTCAAAATCCACTCTAAGCTGGGCCCTCCTTTATTTCCCAACTGTTTTCTTGGAACTAGATTCCCAGAAAGCAGGCTCGGAGCCCACCTCATCTCCCCTCATTTCCCAGTCTTTTCCTTGGCTACCTCCTGCCTCACCAGGTGACAGTGCAAGCTGGACATGCCATCACCCTCAAGAGCATGAGCAAGCCCCACAGGCCTGTCTGTGGAGTGTGTCCTTCCAGAAATAGAAGTCCCATAAGTCTGGCCTGTGCTATACCCACTGGTTCTTTAACAGGATGAAAAAGGTGCCTACACCTCTAGGTAAACTGGACCTCTCCCTTGGTCTGGCTTCACCTCTTCTACACAGCAGGCACAATGTGCCTGAAATGAAGGACTCTGATAGGAAGCTGTAAACCCTGGGGCCCAAAGGACAAGGGCCTTTGTAGAGGCCCCAGAGTTAAGCACTGGAGAGGGATGATCATGGGTGGTCAGAGGGGCCATAGGGACCATCACAATGGTCTTTACAATAGGAAGGCCAGAAAGACACCCAGAGGTGGCCACATGGGAACAGACTGGCATAAGGCAGCCATGAGAGAATGAATACCTGCAGGGGGACAGGAGTCTCCCTTCAAGCCTATGCCACCTGCCATTATCATGAAATAGCCTGGAGACTCCTTGGAGGAGGACAGGTTTATTGCTACATCCAGCACAGCTCTCAAGAAACTCCCGAGATGGGGGAGGGGAAGGAGACCAGACTGTGAAGAAGGAAGGCAAGAGAGAAAATGCAGAAAGCTGAGGTCAGGTGTCTCTCTCTCTCTCTCTCTCTCTCTCTCTCTCTCTCTCTCTCTCTCTCTCTCTCTCTCTCTCTCTGTCCCTGGGGAGAAAAGAACAGCCCAGTGACTGCAGTGTGTTCCTTTATTTTTTATTTTTTTGTCTTTTTGAGACAGGGTCTCACTATGCGGTTGAGGCTGGCCTTGAGCTCACTTTTGTAGCCCAGACTGGTCTGGAACTTGCACCGATCCTTCTGCCTCAGCCTCCCAAGTGCTGGGATTACAGGCGTGAGCCACCACACCCGGCTAGTGTGTTCCTTTATATACTCAGCAGGCTGATGTCAGTTGAAATCCTCTGCCTAACAACTAGCTCGCCTCACCTTTTCAGGACCCATTCATCTGGCTTGCTTTGGGTGCTTTACATGCTCAAGGCTGAAGCAGTTTGTTCAATAGCTCAACTAGAGCGCACTGTGTTCCCAGGCTGGCTGCACTCCAGCCACATATGTGTGACTGACCTCCAGGTTCAGACATTCCCCACAATTTATATTTTGGCTCATGGCTTCAGAGGTTCAGTCCAGGGTCTCATCAGACCATGGCTTTAGACCTTTCATGAGGAAGAACAACATGATTGAGGCTGTGAGGGGGAAAGCTGCTCTACTCATGCATCTGGAGAGGATAAGAAGGTCATACAGAAAGGAACCAGGGACCAGATGTGGTCCTCACAACTCCATAATACCCTCCCCCTTCAACTAGGCTTCAGCTCTTGTTTCTACTAACTCCTAACAAATTAACATCTAACTAACAAATTAAGATCTTCCCTGTCTCCAGTACTGAATATTGAACCCAGGACCTTTGCACCAAGCTACATTTCCAGATATTTATGTTTTATTTTGAGTCAGGGTCTCCTTCAGTCACTAAGTTGCCGAGGTTGGACGTGAATTTACAATCCTCCTGCCTTGTTCTCTGAGTGCACCAGGACTGCAGGCATGCTCCACATCCTGTTTCAAATTATCTCATTAGTGGATTAATCCACTGATTAGATTGCAACTTTCATGATCTAATCTGCTTCCCAAATCCCATCAGCAGTCATACCTCTAATATAAGAGCTTCTGGGGAGGACATATTGGATCCCCACCTTCACAGAGCCTTTGTGGGGACTTCAGCTTTGCAGCCTTGACTTTGAATTTTTGGCCTCCAGAACTATGGGAGGATATACTCCTGTTCTTTTGTGCCTCCTAGTTTGCCATGTTATGGAGCCCCAAGATATGAACACATCCCAGTCTACCTAGAGAGCCAGTGGGCCCCACTTAATTCCTCAGACTCTGCATCAGTGATGGTGAACCTTTTAGAACCTTCAGGGACACATATAGCCTGCTGTGGAGTACATGCCATAGGTCCACCAGCCCTACTATAGAAGCTGGTCCATCCCATTCTGCAGCACCCTCCTGTTTCACCTCATCACTCTATTTCTTTCACATTCAAAGTGCTCTGGTTTCACCTGGTGAGAAAATGGGCCAAATGCAAAACCTCAGCTCAAAACTAGGCAGGCTGAGTTCCAGGCACATGTAGGTCACACCATCTCCTTGCAGAGTGACAGGAGACGTATGTTGCTCTTGTCAGGATGGGTGATTCCTGCACAACCACACCTTGGAATGAGAGAACAGCAAGGCAAAGTTCCCCTCAGAGCTGTGCCCTGGAGCTGGGCCCTCATCCCCACTCAAAGCACCTGTCCAGCCCTCCAGAAGTGCATGCATACAGATTCAGACTGTCCTCTGTGCTCACAGACTTTGTTGTCCCTGTACCTGCCACAGCTAGTGGAATCACCTAAAACGTCTGGTCCCCAAGCAGCTGGAATGGCCTTTGTCCATGTCAGGCCTGGGCTGGGGGAGGCAACTGGAGCTGTCCCTGGTGCTGATCGCTGGAGCACACAGGCGGCCAATATAGCCTCTCTTTGCTCTGCTCTCTGGCCTTCTCCTGTCCAGAGATTATCAGCTGCTTTCCAACCCAAGGACACTGAGGAGGAGGGAATCTGCCTGCTGGCTCCATCACTGTTCACAGAAGCGAATGTGATCAGGTGTAATCTGCAGGTGTTAAAGGCACTGTTTTCCTTTCTAGGATTTAGGTGAAGTCAGACAGCAGTGGAAGGCTGCTGCATGGGTTAGGCTAAGAGGGAGAACCTCTCCTTAGCTCATCAAAGACACCCCAAACCAAAGCTCTTGGGTTTGAACCCCAGAGTGTGTTGCCCAATCTGGAACAGAAGCGAGCAAAGCACACTGGAGTGCCCCTTGCCGTGCCATCCTGCCTTGTCCATCCTGATGACTTGAACTGGAGTATGGCCAACTCCTACCTTCCTAAAAGCAGAGCAGAGCATGGCCAAGTCTTATGCACCCTCGCCAGCGGCTGTCACTGTCCACTCTGTCCTTGTCCTCTCTACAAAGCATCTTTCTATGTTTTCCCATTGGTTCCAAAGAGATACATAGCTCTTGGGTAAGGGGTATGGGCTGCCCCTTGGTCTGTCAGCCATCTCCTGAAGTTGTGTTGCAGGTACCGCAATGGCTTGAGTCCTCAGGGTTATAAGCAGCCCCCTGGGCTTGTGTGGAGGTGAAGTATCCACAGCTGTCCCTAGAATAGTCCCCACGTGTGTGGGCCTGGGTTTGGGTGCATCTTCTGGGGCCAGGACATCAGTGTAGATGATGTGAGCTAGCTCACAGTGCCCTCCAGGTTGATGTGGACCTCAGCACCTGCCCTAAGGGTCCCAGCTTATACATAAGGCTCTGCAACCAACAGCTGCCCTGATGTGCCCTGGCTGTCTCAGTTTCCAGCCCTCCAGTCCCTTGCACACCCACCGTTATGCTAGAAGAGACTGAACAAAGTACAGTCAGTCCTCTTCTCTGTCACAGCTGCTCTGCCCACTGAGTCATACAAGTGTGGATCTTAAATATGAAAAATTTCCATCTTATGGCAGTCGTCTTTCCACTACTGTGACAAAATACCTCAAATAATCAACTTTAAATCAATCTTTAAATAAATCAACTTTTAAAGCATTCTCCTGACCATGGTTTTAGAAGTTTGAGTCCGACAGCTTTCTTGGCCCTGTTTCTCTGGGTGTATGACACAGCCAAGAAATGCAACAAGGGAAAGATGTGGGGGAAGACAGGAGAGGGTGAGACAGTCACATCCTTTTAAAGGACACACCCCCATAACCTCACTTCCTTCCACCAGTCTCCTCCCTCTTAAAGGTTCCAGCCCTACCCAGGAGCACCCCAGGCTGGGGCCAAGCCTTCAACCCATGACCTTTGGGATATTCACCATGCAAAGTAGTACATTGATACTGGGCATGTACAGACTCTGTTCTTCACATTGTTTCACAAACAATGTGTACTGTATAGTACATGTTGTGTTATGTATAATAAGTTATTTAAAGATTGTCTAAAGCACAAGAGAGTATATGTTGGTTCTACACAAAACTTTTCTATGTAAGAGGCAATCCTGGAGGCCTTCTTAGAAAAGCAAGACTGCTTATAGGTAGGATATACATGGACAGACAGGTAGATATGTGGACAGATAAGTGGACAGGAAATATATAGTAATAACATAAGGATGGATGGAGATAGTGTCCCAAAATATCTCTGCACAGGTGCACGCTCTTGGAAGAGAGCAATTGCTGGGTGACAGTGCAAGCCAACCCTTCACTTCCATTTCTAGGATGCTATCTTTCCCAGGAAATAAAAAGTTGAATGAAATTAAAATTGTTCCAGAACAACAACAACAACAAAAAAAAAAGATGGTTCCAGAAGGGCCGGCCTTATAGCTCAGCAGGTTAAAGCACCTGTGTAGACAGAAAGCAGCAGGTAGGGTTCAATCCCCAGCAAGTTGTGCTGGGCCTGCCTGCAGGGTGCACTAAGAAAGTGATTGAGACTGGGTGTGGTGGCATATACCTGGAATCCTAGCCCTTGGGAGGCTGAAAACAGGAGGATCACTATGAGTCTGATCTACATAGTAAGACCTTGTATACCCTGTCCTAAATAGAGAAAAAAAAAAAATGAAATGGTACCAGGGTCCTGTCACTGTAGTGACTGGGTCACACAGGGGGCTGGGCCACCAGGCCAGTGGACAATGACCAGGAGGGCAGGTGCTACTGGGGCAATCTGATTCACCTCTAAGAGGCTCTGGCTTCCCACACAGGCCACAATTGCGAGGAGGAGTGTGCTAATGGTGCGCCACGGGGAGCGAGTGGACCAGGTCTTCGGGAAGTGCTGGCTGCGACAGTGCTCCACACCAGATGGTAGGCAGGATGTAGAGTGAGCTTGGGTCCTGGAGGGAAAGCCCCAGCTCCACTCCCTAGAAAGGCTGAGCTGCAGTGGCTGCTGGACCACAAGAGCTGTGGGCTCACTCAAGAGCTCTAAGGGAAGCTGGAATGCACAGGGTGCATGGTGTGGCAGTACCCACTGCTAAGATGACAGGTGTTATTTATCAGAAACCAACCCTACCACTTTTATTTTTTGTACTGGGGATTGAGCAAAGGCTCTCAGAACTTTTTTGTTTGTTTGTTTGCTTGCTTGCTTGCTTGCTTGCTTGCTTGCTTGCTTTGAGACAGGGTTAAGTCAGTAAATTGCCCAGCCTGGCTTAAACTTGCAATGCTCCTGCCTCAGCTTCCTAAAGTGCTGGGATTACACCACCATGCTCAGCTTGCAGCAGTATGATTTACTCATGGACCACCTACCTGAGCCAGGGCCTGGGCTCTGGGATTTAACTGAGTGATACACAGGAGCAGTTCTCCTTTCACCTTTTTGCTCCTAAGAAAAAGGAAGCACTTGTTCCCAATCACAGCTATTGGCTGCTGGTGCCAGGGCTTGAGCCCAGACTAATAGGTCTTTGAGCTCAGGGTCAAACACAAAGCAAAAGGTACTGCATGTGTCTCCCTTCCAGGCACTGGCTGAATCATGCACCCTGCAAGTGCACCTCCAGCTATCTGTGTGCTGTTCCTGCAGGCAGCTAAACATGATCTGGCCAGCAGGACAGTCCAGTGTCCCCTTGGGAACAGACACCAACTTAGGCTCGTACCCCCATCAGCCTAAATCAACCATGGGGATGTGTGGATTCCATTGGGCTCCTTGCTGTGGGGGTGGCTAGCACAGAGGCTGTAAGCTAAAGTGGGCTTTGATCCCTGGGGCTCTGTATTTGAGCAGTGGTTTCATGCATGGGCAAAGCTGCCTTAGCTCTTTAGGTTCAATTCACGCCACACAGCACATCTAGGACACCACAGTTAGTGACAGCTGCCACTGTAACTTGCTTGAGGCGTGGATCCCATGACAGGTTTAGGAGACCAATGTGTGCTAATGTGATTGGCCAGGACATCTGATGTTCATCTCTGCATTAGGGAAATATTACAGGCCGGACCTGAACTTTCCTCGCTATCTGCCCAGACGGAGCAGTGGACTCAGAGACTTTGAATGTGACCCGCCTCTGTCGTCCTGTGGATCATTCCAGGCCAGACTTGCAGGTATGCGGGCCATCTTGTAGGAGGTGACAATAATCATGGCTTTATAGGGAGCCCTTGCCACTCATTCTTTGCCATCAGTGTGAGCATTTCTCCACTCTGCTGATGAGAAAGTCTAGCACAGAGAGGTTGTCCAAGGTCACAGAGGCAGGAAACAGACATACAGAAGTCTGCCCAGGGACAGATGGCTGAGAAAGAGGAAAGAAGGACAGAAGAGAGGAGAGGAAACATCAACAGCCCCTCCACTCCACGCACCAAGGGTGTGATTTAAGAATTATAAACCACATCCCTTCAACAACTCTGCCCAAGGGTTTCAAGGCTCCAGATGAGATGACCAGCTGAGGGTAGCCCCCGTCAGGAGAGCTCAGGAACCAGGTACACCAGACACTCAGAGTCCTAAAACTGGGGCGGTTCCTTACCCCCCAGGCTCAGCTGCACCACTCTGTTCCTAGGGAAACCACATCCCTGGCACATGGGCTGCTCTGTCTTTTTAGATCATAATGGAGGATTTCTCACCTACCAAATGTCTCTTCAAATCCCTCCAAATCCTCTTCTGAGGGAAATCTCTGCTCTTTGTGGACTTATCTGGCTCAGCCAATGCCCCAGGTCATCCCCCTGTATCCCACAATATCTCAGAGTCAGGACAGTACATTCCATCCCTCTCCCCCAGGGTAGAAGTCAGGGAACCTTGAGCCTCCCTGTCATGGGGTAAGATTCCTAGTGTGCCTCCCAGCTGCTGTTTCGCAGGGAACTCGCTCCTGGATGGTGGCATCAGAATCACTGCTGTCTTCTCCTCGCCGGCACTCCGCTGTGTGCAGACAGCAAACCACATTCTGGAAGGTGGGTGAGACTCTGATGACCTTTGCCTGTGACCACAATGTCTGGGCTATTCTCTGTGGGGAGAGGGGAAGAGAAAGGCACCTAACAGTGTGCAATGAGTAGCCACCAGCCAGCCAGCAGCTGGCCACAGCCAATGAGGAGCCAGCCTGCAAGAGCTGCTGGCAGGAGTGCCCCCGCTGCTGTTTCTGACACGCCAGGCTTGTCAGAGTAGTAGGAACCAGCCAGGTGTGGTGGCGCACGCCTGTAATCCCAGCACTCGGGAAGCTGAGGCAGGAGGATTGGTGTGAGTTTGAGACCAGCCTGGTCTACAAAAGTGACCCTGTCTCAAAAAGACAAAAAAAAAAACAGTAGTAGGAAGCAGTGTGGCTAGGGATCAGCCCCTTTTGCTACACAGCTCACCTGTGGCTCTTCAGCCACGGGTGTAAACACCTGGATGGGGCCTTCAAAACCGAAGACAGCTAGAACTCCTGCCTTGACCCAAATATAGGACTCTCTCCAGGACAGCCTGCTGCCATCAGAATGGGGTTTTGGGGCCCTGACATCCCCTATGGCAGACTGGATCCTCAGGATGAGACCCTTGGTGACAATTTAGATGTTGTGTTATAGTAGGGGTCAGGACAAGCCCCAGGGTGGTCTGTGATACCTCCCCAGCCCAGGGAGATGACCCTGATGAACAGACAAAATGTCCTGCTCTAAGTGCATGGCAGCATTGGCCTCAGAAATGCCACAGCTATACATAACAGGACGATATTCACTAAGAAAAAAACCTATTGTTTTGAAATTTATTATTTAGATCTGTGTGTAGGTCAGATCTAGCTGGGAAGAGGCATATTTACATGACCATGATAAACACTTGTTTGGTTGAATCCAGAACTCAAACTTGAGAAAACGATGAAGATAAGAATAGAGCCTGGGATCTTCGAGTGGACAAAGTGGGAGATGAGTAGAGACAACCTGAACTTCATGACGCAGGCAGAGCTCAGAGAGGCAGGCTTCAGCGTGGACCCTGACTACAGGTAGTGCCTCTTAGGTCTCTGCAATAACTATTTGATAGTTCTTGATCCAGGAAGTGTGTAACACTTGCAAAAGCTAGGAGAGAGAAGGGATGGAAAGCAAGGGACAGGGAGGCCAGGGGTGGGGAATCCAGGAGGGCGGAGGCTTCACTGAGCCTGCCAGGGGTCCTGGCGATAGCAGCAGGTGATCAGATGTCACCTGGGGCATGGGGCAGGTGTTAAAATTGACCTTCAAGGACAGAACAGAACCCAGCCCAGCCCTGCTGAGGTGAGGCCTTAGAGCACATCAAGGTCCTCCTCTACCTGGCCCTGCTGGGCTCGATTCAGACACAGGCTACAGCTGAAACAGGCCCATCCCCTCCAGAAACTTCTCCTCCTGGTCACCCCAGCCCACAGTCCTAGTCGCTGGAGGAGCCAGGGAACAGCCACCCTCTCCTCCTTTCAGGCCTGCATTTCCTCTCTCCTCCATCCTGCCTGCTGAGAGCTACATCCAGTATGCGGACCGCTGCGCACGCAGCATGGAGCGGATCCTGGGTGCCTGCCCACAGGAACGTGAGTGCCCACCACCCTTGGGTGGGAGCAGCCTGGGGTCAGGGGTCACCTCCAGGGAGGGAGTTGACCCCTGGTCCCTGGCCCCACTCTCCAACTGAGGGTCCTATATCTGAGGGCACAGTAGGTCATATGCCATTCTGGGGCTAGGAACTACATGACTGGCCTAGGTGATAATCACACTGGACTAAAAAGAGGTGGGTTCTAACTTATAATCCCAGCACTCTGAGAAGCTGAGCCAGGAGGACTGCAAGTTCAAGCTCAGCCTGGGCAATTTAGTGGCTGTAAGCAGACTCTGTCTCAAGAGAAAAGATAAAAGGGCCAAGGATGTAGCTCACTCAGGGGCTATGGGACTCAAGACCTTCTTTGAGGCCACTTTGACCTTGGAGTATTCTGTCCACAGCGGGCACCATCCTCATTGTGAGCCATGGCTCAACCCTGGATTCCTGCACCCGACCTCTCCTTGGGCTCCCACCCCGGGACTGCAAAGACTTCGTCCAGCTGGTGAGAAAGGTGTGTTTGTGTTCATATTTCTGACATTCAAGGTCAGCCACTGCAAAGGGGCAGGCTGCTACACTCCCATCTTAGAGCACAGAGTACTGTCCAACATGACCCCAGCCCCTAAGGATATGTAGCCCTGCTGCTGTGCACAGTGGAGCCTTGGTAGGGGCCAGGGACCCAGGGGACACAGGAGGTTTTAAAATTCCAGCTCATGTTATAATTTCCTTGTTGCCCAAGTGGCAGGACAAGCAATCCAGGAAGGAGTGATTTGGGGGAGGTAAGAACAGGCTTGGCTCTTCCTTGGTCCACAAGGGGACACAGATGGGCGGAAAGGACCGGGGTCCTGCCTGCCGTGTCACAGCCAGCTTATGGGAGCTACAGGTCACCCAGATGCTGGGCCCTGGAGATGCAGATGTCTACTAAAGAACAAGTGACAGTGGTATAGCCTGAGAGGGTCTTGTGCTTACAAGGCTTTGGGACACCTGCCACTGGCTTTACACTCTCCCAAACTGAGCAGTACGATGAACGGAGGGACACAGCTAAGGGACTTCATGCTCTGTTCTAGATCCCTGCCCTGGGCATGTGCTTCTGTGAAGAGAGCAGAGAGGGGGGCAGGTGGGAGTTGGCCAGCCCACCTGCAAGGACTCTTACACACGGGGCCAATGCAGCATTCAACTGGAGAAACTGGATCCCAGGAAGCTGAGCCACCTCCCCACCACCAGCCCTTGTCATGAGGCAACCCTGCCTTGCCATGTGACAGAAGCACAGAGCACTTCAGCATCTGGGACCCCTACCATTTGCTTCTTCCTCCACTACTGTCATCTGTAGCTTTGTCAGGCAGCTAACTGGACTGAGGGGATGAAGAAAAGATGGAGAGCCAGGTTTCACAAGGTGACTCGAGTGATGCAACCTGTGATGGAAGCCAGGGCCATAACTGGAGGAAGACCCAGGACCCAGGTTTTCAGGAGCTGCAGCTGCATTCCCCAACACCCAGAGAAAGGTCTGTCCACCTTCTCTGTGCTGACTGTGGGGTTCCAGTCATCTGTCCCTTTTCCATTTTTATTAACAAAGGTGATGGGAGGTGCAGTTACCAATAAAATAGTACCAGAAGCCATTACTGATGAGAACAGAGCCCCCGGCAGCCAGTGCTTTCTAACAGATCACCACATCCTTAGCGTGCTGGACAGCACCATGCCTTTACCACCCACAGAGTCGCTCACCTGAGTCTCACACTCAGGACCTCTGGGCAAGAGGGTCCCTCAGGCTCTGGATGGAGCCCTTTCCCAGCTGCTTCAGCTTTGGGAGGCAACCACAGTTGCTGGCGCACAGCCCCTCCTCCACCCAAGCCAGGAGCATAGCTCCCTGGACCTCTCCGTTCCTCTCCTTCCGCCATCCCTCACATTGCCTCCCACCTTCCTCTCTTCCAAGGACTCTCATGGTGACATGGGGCCCCAGAATCCAGGGTCCTCTCTCACCTCTAGGTCCTTCACAGCACAAGAAAATCCCTTTGATGTGGTGGTACACACCTCTCATTCTAGTACTCTGGGAGGCTGACGCAGGAGGGTCACAAGTTTTATTCCTCCTGAGGCAGCTTGGTGACTTAGTAAGAGCTTGCCTCAAAAAAATAAAGTCTTTTTTTTTAAAGCTGAGGTTATACCTCAGTGGGAAAGCCTTGGGCTCAAACCTCAGTGATCAAAATAATAAATAATAATAATAATAATAATAATAATAATAATAATAATAATAATAAAGAAAAAAAGAAAGAAAAGTCTTTCCCACCATGGAAATCACAGTTCAGTTTTAGGAGTGCCCACAATGACGCCCCTCTCTGCCTCTGCTCCCCCTGGTGGTAAGAGTGGGGACTGCAGACACCCCGACCTGTGCATACCTCTTTTCTCGCTCCCATTCTTCCAGTTGGAAGGGCAGGGAGACTGCAGACCTGAGCAAAGACCCCAGCCCCTGAGGAAGCAAGAAAAAGGAAGCAAGTGCAAGTGTGACACCAGCCGCGGCTCTGGCTTGGAAGGATCCAGTCCAGCGGTGGACAAGGGCTCCCCACAGCATCCTCCCGCCCCCCAGAGGCCTTTCCCATCCCCATAGCCAGGTGTGGGCCTCAAACCTTTCACAGCGCAGAGAGCAAAGACAGGCATCACCCATCTCAGCATCACAGTACAGTAAGGCAGCCATGATGTGGTAGTACACACCTCTCATTCTAGCACTCTGGGAGGCTGAGGCATCACAGTGAGAGGTGAGTCACCTCTGTGAGAGGTGACTCTGCAGGTGCCCAGCAGGTCCTGCCTGGAAAACACCAGGATCTCAGGGCCTGAGGGGCATGCAGTGCCTCCTGTGTGACTGCACCCACCAGACCTCAGGGACAGCCCCACTCTAAGGTTTACTCAGCTCACAGTTCCACAGGTCCAGTCCAGCCAGCTCTTCCCTGTGGCTCTCCTGTCCTCAGGGATCCCATGCGCCCAAGGCAGTCTTCTGTTCTGTACCTGCAGGTTGGCCGGCTGTAGCCTGGAGCCGTGCCCATGGGCCACTTGTCACCTGGGGGCTGCCTAGCTCATTCTTATGGTGCTGGGAGGCTCCGTGAGGGTGTAGTGGGGCCTCCACTGGCCTCTCCTGCTCTCACTTTCCCCTCAAGGATTTGAGGCCCAGCCAGTGTCCATCAAGGGGTCCTTACACAGACTGTGCTGTTCATACCATGGACAAGTAAGATCATTCAGTGCTGTGAACACGCGGGACATAAGCCCATGAGAACCAGCAGCATTCTCACCAGCACTGCACCAGGATCAGTGCAAAGACAAAGCAGAAATAAGCAGGACAGAGCCCCACAGGGGCAGGGAAAACACTGGGAGACAGGGGTGAAGTAAGACTCCTGAGCAGGTCCTTCACAGGGGTTTACCTTTGACCACACAAACAACTTACAACTCAGAAAATAAACTAAGTCAAAAAGACCCCAAGAAAGCCCTGCCAAGATGCTGGGAGACCAGCCTGCTGTGCATCCCAGCCATAGCCACATGGTGCAGACAGAAGAATTCCCATATACACACTGACTCCAGAGGCTCTGATGTTGACTGCTAGTCAGTGTTCAGCCATGGAGGATGTGGGGTTGCTTAGCAATGCCTGCATTGGCACAAGGGATCAGATGAGGGCCTTGGCTCTTGACTGCTCCTGCTTCCCAGGGTGGTGGTGAGATGGGGAGACCTGACCTAAAGTGCCCAGTTCCTGCCTGGCAAGTGGAACATAGGAATTTCCAGCTGCTCCAACCCCTACCTGCCCTGGGCTCTTTCAAAAGTCCTTATCCTGAAGTGCAGAATCTTCTGGGAAAGTACAGCCCTGTAGTCAGGAAAAATCCACTTATTCCTTCATAGGATGTACTCGTGTATTCATTCAACAAACCCTCAATAACATTTTTCCACCGGTGGTTCCCCACTTAGAAGGGCAAGGTTGGGAGGAGGCTGGGATACAGGCCTCACACTGGTGGAATGACATCTTGGGAGCCACAGCAGTGCCTGGCGTGTATGATGATGGAGCACACACAGAGCTGAACTCGTGATGGAGATGTTATGTCAACCAGACCTACCTGGCTCCAGCCCCAGGCATGGCCAAGGCCATGGCCATAGTGCACCCTGGTGGCCGGCAGCCACCACCTCCCTGCCTGCTCTGCACTCCTGGTCTCCCGAGCTGGTGTAGGCTGGACAGGGCTGTGAGCAGAGCCTGCACAGAGGAGAGGGACAGTTGTCCCAGGAGGCTGGGCTGCTGTATCAGAGAATTCTTCCCCTGTTCCCAGCCTCCTTTGGGCAAGACAGGTCACACAGGCTGTGAACACAATCATCCAACAAGGAGACAATGGGTTGCTACAGACCCTTCCGGCACTGTCTGGGGAGGTTGACGGGGCCAGGAGCTGGTTCCAGCTCTTGGCCTGAGAACCCTGTCCAGTTGTCCAGCTTCTGTGCCAAGGGCAGCGTGGGGACCAAAGGCAGAGGGCACAGCATGTATGCATTCCCCATGGTAGTGACCCAACCTTCAGGAGACCCCAGTTGTCACCCTCCCCATGGCTGTGGTCATGAAATCCTCTGTTTATGTGACTTGTATCTAATGAGCCAGGTCCACTGTACTGGCTCCACTTGCGAGGAGAGAGAAGAAAACTGGGAACTTGGTCCTCACCATGCTCCGGCTGGCATCACTGAAAAGCAAGCATCATTGGCTTCTGCATGGGATTCACACCCAGCTCTAGCTCTAATACCCAAGAAGAAGTTCCTTGGAAACCCACACCCTGAGTTCTGCAGGCCCCAGAGCTACAATCTCTTCTGTAAGGGCTCGTGAGGAGCAGGGAAGCTGCTTCTTCTCACCTGTATCCCAGTGAGAGCAGGGCAAGGAGTGCAAGGGAATCCTACCCTTTCCTGTAGCCACACTGAGAAAGGAAAAGAAGCTGGAAGATTAACCCCAGGGATGCATTTTTCTTGAGCCAGATATACTCAAACTATCGTGTCAGCATGAAACCATATATATATATATATTTTTTTTTTTTTTTTCAGAACTGGGATCAAACTCAGGACCTTGCACTTGCCAGACAGGCACTTGTGCCCCTGAGCTATCTCCCCAGCTCAATATAAAAATTGTTAATGAGACAATTAATACCCTGTGCAGGGATCCAAGCCTCTGAGAGTGGGGTGCTCCTTAGCCAGAGCAGCCACACTTACAGAAAAGCTGTGAAATGTAGCCCTGCCCTGCCAAGGAGCCACTCTACACTGCCCAAAGCTCAAAGGCACACTGAAGAGAAAGAAGCGACTTCCACTCAGACCTCAGACCAGGACTCTAGATGCAACCTCACATCTCAGGAGAGCCCTCTTGGGGACACAAAGACATCATGCACCTCCAATTAGCTCAGTGCTGCCCACAGTGTATTCTATGGCTCTCCTTTGGAATACTAGTGGTCTTTTATTCTTTTTTCCGCCATTCTGGTATCTTTAAATGTTTTTACAAAGCTAGGCAAACACAAGTACTATGGACTTGCATAGTTCAGACACCCCAGAACACAGTGTGGACAGCATCCATATGTGACAACTTATTTTAGACACAATCCAGTGGCTGAAAGCATACTTTCTAAAGACAAGAATGCCTCATTTTTCCAAGTCTTAATTTTCTTTGTCAATAAGATGGATGTACTGTACTGATGTTATACAATATTAGGAGAGTATGGGTATACATATACACTACACACATGCGCGCGCACACACACACACACCTCTATGCTTAGGTTGGATGTTATGAGAACAAAAAATTAACTCACTAAGTAGAAATCCCCAACTCAAAGCCAATGAAACAATCCAAGGAATCACGCCCCTGAAAATTATAATAGTCCCTGTGCAGGAGAGAAAAAAATTGAGGGAGATTTTCTAGTGTTTTTCTTCCCCCTCCTTTCCTACTCAGTGGTTAGGTAAAACTATATTTTATAGGTGAAGAATAAAAATTGACTAAATAAAATATTTTAGCTAACTATTTAGCCAATACTAAATTGGTCATTTAGAATGTCTCAATTTAGCATTGTTCTTCTTGTTCTAACAACTGTTAGTGCTGAACAAATTCTGATTTAAAAGCAAGCTATATGGTCTCACTCACTCTCTTTAAAAAAAAAAACCTTCCTTCAGGTGCAGGGCTATAATCCTAGCACTTGGAAGGCTGAGGCAGAAGGATCTCCACAGTTTGAGGCTAGCCCACACAAAACAGTTAGTTCAAAGCTGACCTGAACTTCATAGTAAGACACACCAACTCCCCCAACAAAAAGAAGAAAAAGAAAACACTGCCTGTTGAAATTAATATAGCAAATGAATTTAAGCTGTTGATTTAATGGTTGAGAAGAGCCTTTAAGATATGCAAAGAATACCAGGGATGGACAAAGCTGATGCCTTTGATAAATACAACTTGAAGACAAATTTGACCAAACAGTGAAGGAATAATCTCACACTCTACAGTCACTGATGCCACTGTCCAATGTGCCTTGCATTTGACCCAAGAGGGAGGAGTTGGGATAGAGAAACAACTTACCCACCATCCCCTAAAGAAAGGTTCCACCCACAGAGGAAAGCAGTTCTCACCTGAGTGCCTGGAGGAACCCAGAACTGAGACAAATTCTGACGGGATGAAGCTCAGAGAAGAGCAAGAAGCTGAACTGGGCCTGCCTGGCCCCAAAACTAGTGTGCAGTGACCAGCAACTGCCACTGCCACTGCCCACTGCCAGGCCCAGGAGCCCACATGTGGACTGCGTGTTCCCTGAATCATCCACCCCACCTGCCCTGTCACAGCCCAAAACACAGAAACTTTGGATGAAATATGACTTACAGAAAACTTCCCAGAGCAGGAAGCCAGCCTGGGACTCCTCTCCACCACCATCTATGCAGGGAGGTTCTCACCAGATGTGACTTCTGATGGGGACTGAGTGCAAGGAGGCAGAGCTGGACACTTGTTTTTAGTGGACAGGCGTCCAGCAGTTCTGTGGACAGAGCTGTCTGCATGTGATGTGCCACGCCCCTCCACTATCTATAACTAACAAAACCACACAGAAAAAAACATGACAATTATCTACTGTTCCTATAATAGACATCATAATATCATCACCATAAGAAGCATTCCCTGGCCAAAATGTATGTGTAGAAGAGAAGTATTAAAGGATTTCTATACCATGGGGCCCTGCTCTGCCATAAGGAAGGATACATTGGAGCCATCTGTAGGGAAATGGGTGTGCCTGCAGGCAGTAATGCCAATTGAAACAAATCAGACACAGAGGGTTAAATGCCACAAACTCAAAGTATAAATACAGAGCAGAATAAAAGATAATAGGAAAGAAGACAGAGCTTTGCAAGTAGGGAGAGGACCAAGAGACGAGAGGAGGGAGAGGGAGGGAGGAGGGAGGGAGGAGGCGGAAGCTGGATGACACACAATCACCCTCCCCACAGCGGAGTAATCCTTCCTTGTCACAAACTTACACTGGCATGCATCTTTAGAACTAGAAAATATGTTTAAATAAAACAGGACATGTAGCAGCAGCTATTCTGGAAATGAGGGACCCAGAGGGGTTTATTTGCAGTCATAAACTGACCTAACAAACAAAGAAGAAGGATCTGTAGCTGCTGGGTCAGGTTGGGTGCGATCCACGCTCTCTGGCTAACCTAGTCCTGCAGCTCTCCCTGTCTCCCTTCCTCTTCCTCGATGCCCGAGTTTGCTGAGGAGAAACAAGTGAACAACAGGGGACCACCTCGCATGACCTCTCTCTGATTCCAGATGGCCCCCATGATCAGGGCCCCATGAGGCACAGTGTCCTGCACATCAGTAGCTGGGTCAAGGTCAGGCCCACAGGAGGCCACATTGGACAGTTGGCCCATGCTGGGGGACCCAGCTCCCTTAGGCTTCTGCAGCTACTTGGGTCCTGGGCCAGGCCAGGCAGCATGGGAGGAAGGAGGGGAGCCCACTCCTCGCTGCCTGTGGGGCCCAAGTCCACTCTCAGAGCCACAGGCCCACAGTCCTTACCCTGGTCCACTTCATAATTGTTTTCCCAAGAGTCTGGGTCATCCTCTCCTTGCCTCAGGTCCAGCTCACCCTCAAAGCCTCCTTCAGACAGAGGCTGAGATTCCTCCTCTATCTCCGTGGCACCTGGGAGAAGATGAGAGAAGACAGTAACACAGCTATGCAGCCCTGGCCCGCCCAGCACCACGGCCCTCCTCCTGAGAACAGGGACCTCCAGCCCCAGCACCCCTGCTCCATTACAGTGACCAGCCAGTGACTATTGGTGACAGGTGGGGAGGCTGTGCAGAGGACAGTGAGGGTTGCCAGGCTTGCATGGCAGGTCACACAAGTGGCAGGTAAATGAATGTCACTCCATACTCCACGGTCAACTTGCTTCGACTTTTGGCCACTTTCAGAGAAAGGAATGTCACCCAGTGGCACCTGCTTCCACTTTCTGGGGCATGTTACCAGCCTCTGGGGAGGGGACTGTGGCAGATGAGAGGGGCCCAGCCCAAGTCCCCACACCACACACAGACCCAGGAAGCCTGAGCTCTCTAAGGTAACCAAGGCCTACTTCAGACTGGGCTTTCCTCTGGAAGCCACTCCTTTGACTTTCTGAAAGCCAGGGCTAGTTGGCCTCTTGGAGCAGTGCTGCCCAGAGACCCTTCCTGGAAAGTACCAGCAAAAGCCAGACATGGACACTCAGGGCTGTGACAGCCGGGGTGCAGCATACCCTCCACTCTGAGCATGTCTTCTGGGCCAGGTCCCTCTGAGGGAGGCTGCTGCTCCAGAAAGGTCGGGGTCCACAGAGCCAGATCTGTGATCTGGGTAGCTTTCCATTTGGGAATGACATTTACCAAGGCCTCCTCCTCTTCCTCCTCTTCTCCTCTTTCCTATTTTAAGTGTAAGAAATATAAATGTATCAACAATTGAATAACCTAAGCCAGGTGTAATGGCGCACACCTGTAATCCCAGCACTTGGGAGGCTGATGCAGGAGGATCAGTGCGAGTTTGAGACCAGCCTAAGCTACAAAAATGAGCTCAAGGCCAGCTTGAGTTGCATAGCAAGACCCTGCCTCAAAAAGGCAAAACAACAACAACAAAAAAAAAAAAAAATTGAATAACCTGGGTCTGGAAATTGGAAGCAAAGGAAAGAGGCCAGCCTGGGTGGTGTGGGAGCCCTGGGTAGCACTGCTCTGCCATCAACACGATGCCCAGCATCCAGATATCTGCTCAGGCTGGAAATGGAGCTCAAAAAATCCAGATAGGAGCAGAGCCCACAGAGCAGGCAATGCTAGACCTAACAGATACTGCCACAGGCTCTAAGGACTGACCCACATGCGTGCTTCTCAGCTGCTGGCCGCATTTTCCAGTTCTGAGGTTGTATAGGTGTGCAATAAAATCACCTCCACACCCAGCAAGGCCTAAATTGAAGATGTTCACAGAATGACCCAGAGATGAACAAACATGGGAGATTTCATCTCATAAGAGCAGAACAGGGGTTCATCATTTCTCAGAGTGGCACAAGAATGTGCACCTCTCCCCATGTGGGTAGCAGCAAGCTGCTACTACTCACTAGAAGCTCCCCTACTTCACCCACACATCAGGCTACATCTCAGCTTTGTGCCAACGCAAACTTCCTTGGTTCTGAGCTCTGGGTTGCCACCAAAGATGGGGGAAGATTGTCACATGTGACAGGATCCACGGTGCCCATGGCCTCTGGTGCTCAGATCTCACTTATCCTACTTGGTCCCAAGAGTACAAGCCCTGTCCTCCAAAGAAGATGACACAGTGTTCCAGGGCTCCAGCTGCAGGATGCACACCTGGCAGCTAGGACTCCAAACTGGGTCCCAAGACTCTGTACCCACTGAGAGCCTGGAAGCCCAGGGCCTCTCCCAGCTGCCAGCATTCACACCCCCTTCCTGGCCCTTGATCCTTGACAAGAACACCAGGGGCCCAATGTCACTCACTAGCAGCTGCTGCTTCTGTCAGTCCTGCTTCCCCCACTCTCTCACCACAGGTGATCCCAAAGCCTTGTGCATCCAGTTGAAATGTGCATTTCAACATTATTGGCCAAAGTATGTCCTCTGCCATCCACTTTAAAGATACTTTAGAGTTTTGGGATCCTAACCCCCACTACCTTCTAATATGTCCTTTTTTGGAGATGGTATCTTTTTTGTTGTTTTTTGAGACAGCTTCTCAATATATAGATCAGGCTGGGCTTGAACTTGCTGTGTATGTAGCCCAGGCTGGTCTCAAATTTGCGGCAATTCTCCTGCCTTGGTCTCCTGACTGCAGGGGTTATAAGGACACACTGCCACACCCATTCATGGCCATTTCCTGGTTAGCTAAAAAAAAAAAACCCTGGCCAGTGACTATTTTTTGCTGCAAGGGCACCACGAAGGAAACAGGAGGAAGTGAGGCTATGGGGATGGACCGGCATGATATCACAGAAGAGTCTGGCCACAAGGAAAAGATGGTCATCTCCTCTGTGGCCCACAAGCCACTGCAGGATGTTCTGGAAACAAAAGTGACAATAATGTGCAGGAAGTGGACATCACAGGGGAAGGAATCAGGGCCCAAACCAGGGAGCTTTGAGGAACACCCTGTCCCGGGACACTTGGAGAGCAGCATCCAGGAGGGTCTGGGTATCCATGGCTGTGAGAAGTTAGGGGGTACAAACCCACAGATCCCTTCCTAGAATCCAAGGGAGTCTAGGAAGAAAGGAGAAAGCTAGCTTTCTCCTTTCAAAGCCAGCAGTTCGAGCAGGGCCAGCAGGACAGAACAGCTGGAGCATTCCATACAGGTGACAGCACACAACTGCCACCAAACGGTGACAAACCTCACTGGGACACATGGCATGAGGAAGAGTGGATTGAAAGCAGTCCCTTGGGGCTCAAGGGGGCCAAGCAGAAGATAGGCAAGAACAGGGCACTGGAGTAGCATCAGCCGAGGTGGGAGGAGCCTGGTGGGCAACCTTTCCTCACCACATTTTCTAAAATAGGGAAACTCCAAAAATAAGCAGTTCCTAAGTTTTAGCTTGTGTGCCCCACTAAGCGATATGGCAAGAGCCTGTGTCAAGCATGCCCACAATGAGCCCCTCCCCATCCCTTCACCACTGAGCAGCTTCAGTGACCGGATCACAAGGCTGTGTCCAAATGATACTTGCTCTGTTTAATCATGGCCCCAACGCTCAAGAGCAATAGTGCTAGCAATCCCTTCACCAGAGAGAAGCCACAAAACACTTCCTTTGAGTGAAACTTCTTGACTTAATAAAGTAAAGGAGAACCATATACTGAAGCTATTGAAATCTTTTTTTAAAGAATTTTTTATTTTATTTTTTTTCTTGTTTCAGAACTTTTGTTTGTTTGTTTATTTATTTATTTTTATGGCCAGCTCAGCCTGTCCTGAGGGCAGGGCTGGCGCAGCATGTGGTGCTGAGGATCGAACCGCGGTCCCTGCAGCTGCCCAAGCTTTTAGACCACTGAGCCATCCTGCCGGGCCCCTAAAATCTTTAGTATAAAACAAAATGGACAGAATGAGTTTGAAGAGATCGCATTCATGTAACTTCTATTTCAATGTTCTATAATTGCTCTGTTATTGATACTAATCCCTTATATGCTTATTTTAAAAATTAAACATTATGTGTTACCTACATACAGGAAAAACATCAGGGATCAATGCTATCAACAGTTCATAAATTAAATATTACAGTAGCTACATGTATATACCACCTTTGACTTCAGCAAAGAAATGACACATACAGGAGAGTTTCCTTATAATAAGGAGAGTTTCCCTATAATACTGCATGTCTCAGTTCATAGGAAAGGATTCCTAAGGGGCTTCAGAGAAAAAACATAAAAAAGCAAAATTTACACTTTTTTTCTTTGTTAAAATTGCAAACTTTTTACATAGAGAATGATACTGGTTACCAAACAGGTTAAAGTTTCAAAATCAGTCTAATATCAAGACATTTTGCTAAGTTGCTAATTATCTGCAGGAGAAGATAATGAAAGCCAGGAATCCAAATGCAGAGCTCCCTCCCTAATACACACCCCACCTTTATCTGGGTGCCTGCAAAGGGTGATATTAGCTGACTAATTTTCAATATAAATTCAATATTAATGCTAAATACTAGAAAAGGGAAAAAAAGAAAATGATGTGTCAAGCAGGCTCCAGAACGGGCACATCATACCTGACACACAGGCATCTTGCAAGTCACAGTAGCACCAGCCACAGATTTCTGTTGTTCTTTCTGACCTAAAATCATCTGGAACTCAGAACTGGCCATTCTATGGACAGAAAGTAGGTGTACTTCAGCAATGACTGTAATACAATACCCTTACTTTTGGTGGTACAATTTCCCATGGCACACAAAAATACCAGAGGGAAACAAGAGCAGAAAGGTCCTGAGAGTAAGCGTGAGTCTCTGGCCAATCACTAGAATCCTGCAGAGCTGAAGCCTGATGTTCTTGTCTGTGAATATAGCAAACAACTTTCTGTCTTCAACTTACCACATCCATCAGACGGTACTCGCCATGCTGTTCACATCCAATGTCAAATACGTACTTTCCAGGCCCAACAGGCTACAAGCAAAGGGAGACAGGTGGGACTCACATCAAGGAGAGCACCACATGCTTCCTGTGCACCCCACCAAAGCTCCCCCTGAGCCAGGGCACAGGTAAGGTCTTATACAGGTTAAGGAACCCTTTATGAACTAACAGTTAATGATACTGTAAAGCAGATGTCCATGTCACTTGTTCTTGGAAGCTTCCACCCCATTTTATTGCTTTTTGAAAGTGATGTCATTGCCATCGTAGAACCTTCATCAAGATTTCACCCACAGAAACAAGAATAAATAAATAAATAAATAAATATTTCTAAAAAAAAAAAAAAATTTCACCCACAGGCAAATTAATCTGGACAGATCTGCTGCCTGCATCTTGATACATTCTGCTAAGTTGATTCTAGCAGGTAGGTTTTCTATTTTTTGAGCAAAAATTTGACCATAATTACACAGTCCCCATTCTTACTTTGAAAGAGTCCAATTGCTCCTGGTATCTACAAATGTCATTCTATAGTGTCAGCTGTCACCCTGGTTTTCATTTCACAGACGGAATATAATCTTTTTTTTTTTTTACTTCATTTTTTTATTGGTACTTGTTTTTTTTTTTCTTGTTTCAGAACCTTTGTTGGGCTGGCACAGCATGTGGTGCCAGGAATCGAACTGCAGTCCCTACAGCTGCCTAAGCTTTCCTAAGCAGGTGCTTTAGAGCACTGAGCCATCCTGCCGGGCCTTTTTTTTTTTTTTTTTTTTTTTTTTTTTTTTTTTTTTTTTTTTTTTTTTTTTTTTTTTTGTCTTTTTGAGACAGGGTCTCATTATGCAGCTCAGACTGGCCTTGAGCTCACTTTTGTAGCCCAGGCTGGTCTGGAACTCACACTGATCCTCCTGCCTCAGCCTCCCAAGTGCTGGGATTACAGGCGTGAGCCACCACGAACCGGCCAGGCCCCTTTTTTGTCTTTTTGAAACAGGGTCTCACTGTGCAGTTCAGGCTGGCCTTGAGCTCACTTTTGTAGCCCAGGCTGGCCTCGAACTCACACTAATTCTCCTGCCTCAGCCTCCCAGGTACTGGGATTACAGGCGTGCGCCACCATGCCTGGCTCATAATCCACTACTATTATGGAATATTGTACTAGGCATACAACTACTTTCTCTTAATTCAATGAGAAGAAATATTTGTACAAAAATAGTGCTTAGAAAAGTTATCATATCTCATCTTTTTTTTTTAAGTTTATTTCAAGATCTTACCAGCTTTTTTTTTTTTTTAATTATTTTATTTTATTTTATTTTTTCTTGTTTCAGAACTTTTGTTTGTTTATTTCTTTTTTTGGCCGGCTCAGTCTGCTCTGAGGGCAGGGCTGGCACAGCATGTGGTGCCGGGGATCGAACTGTGGTCCCTGCAGCCGCCTGCAGGCGCCTTAGACCACTGAGCCATCCTGCCAGGCCCCCATATCTCATCTTATTATGCTCTAAACAACTACTATGAAGACAACATACATTGTATTAATTATTGTGGCTGTTCTACTAATGTGTTTTAAAACTGTCTCATTGTTATTTATTAAAAGTAATTTAAAAATGAAGAAAAAAACAAATATGCCTTGCCACAAAGAAAAAAAAAAAAAAAATACAGGGGCCAGGGAGATAGCTCAGTAGAATAAGTGCTTGCCTGACAAGTGCAAGGTCCTGAATTCAATCCTTGGCTCAAAAAAAAAAAAAAAAAAAAAAAAAAAAAAAAAAAAAAAAAAAAAAAAAAAAAAAAAAGCAGTAAAATTACCTTTGAAATCTCATTGGTTTTTATTTGCAATTCTAGATTAGCCACAAGTCTCTAAAGCTAGAACATGTGTTCCAATGAGCAGAGTAGTAAACTGATTTACAGACAGAAGGGCTAAGGCCCAGCAGGATGGTTCAGTGGTCTAAAGCGCCTGCTTGGGAAAGCTTAGGCAGCTACAGGGACTGTGGTTCGATCCCCAGCACCACATGTTGCGCCAGCCCTGCCCTCAGGGCCGGCCTGCCATAAAAAAATAAATAAACAAACAAACAAACAAAAGTTCTGAAACAAGAAAAAAAAATTAGAAAATAAATAAATAAAAAACAATGATGTTTGGATTGGTCATTTCAAAGGTACTTGTCTTACAAATGCCACAGTATCGGGGGGCTCCCTTACCTTACCACAGGTTTGTCTGGGGGCTAGGCTACTGTCTTTCTAATGGTTGGGAAGATCAGATTCACAACTTTGCTGATCTTGGTGACACAGAACGTTAGTGTGAGTGGCTCATTTGGTCTGGCATGCTGTACCTAAAGCAGCCATCACTACAAAGCAGTCCCTACCTACACTTCCTTTTAACCATCCCGCATGCAAGCAAGAGGATGACAGATACCACTTTGTGTCCTGATATACTGCAACCCTATTTGTGTGATTGAAATCTCAAAATTATGAGTCTTCATAAACTGTGTGTCTATGTATGACAGACAGACAGACAGACAGACAGACAGACAGACAGAGACAGAGTCAGGGACCAGAAACAGTGAGAACACACTCAAGCAGGACATGGGTGGGGTTGGCAGGAAGGTAGGAGGAGCATTCTAGCATCAGGACCCTTTACAGTTAAAAAAATCCTGGTGGATCATTTGTTTAATATACTTGTCTTAGCGGGGCGTGGTGACATATGCCTGTAATCCCAGCACTTGGGAGGCTCAGGCAGGAGGATTGGTGCAAGTTCAAGACCAGCCTGGGCTACAAAAGTGAGCTCAAGGTCAGCCTGAACTGCACAAAAAGACCCTGTCTCAAAAAGACAAAAGAAAAAAAAAAAAAAAAAAAAAAAAAAAAAAAAAACATAGATGTCTTACAACCAGTAGAACAAAGCTTCCATTTCTTCCATTTCACCCTTCCTTTTCCAGATCAGCCTAGTCTAGCTTATTGATTCTACCAAAGTGATGGATAAGGCATGAACTACATTCAAATGAAAGCTGGGTTACCACGGAGTCCAAGGAGACCTCACTGAAAGTGTTAAACATTCCCTGTGTGGACCTCTGACACCACCCAAATTCTCCCCAGGGACAGTTTGCACTTGCACCCTGATGAAAGCCATTGTGAATGCCCACGTGGTAGAGTCTGAATTATTCAGGGTTCTTCGGCATCTCATGAGCCTTTGGTATAAAAAAAAACCAAGTGAATCCAGAGTCCTCCAAAGTGATGGGACTGGGAACAGGATGCTACACACACAAGCCCATGCTCAAATCCCTCCCAGCCACAAGTGCTCAGCTGGCCAGCAACAGAGGACAAAGCTTGGAATCTTCCTCCCAGGCTCCAGCACCTCCCCTCATGGGAGAAACAAAGCTAGAGTTTCAGGAAATAGAATTGGACATCTGATTCACCCATCAGCAGGGGCACCACCCACCAGAGACTGCGATGTCCCCTTGTGTCCTAACAAGGGAACTTGGGTCTCAACAGATGCGCAGAGAAAGGGTCTGGCCTCTGACCCCCACCCACCCAACTCCCCACCCAGCCCACTCTACTCTCTGAGAGCATTTGAAGTCACAGCAGCCAGTGTCTGTGTCTAGAGGGTATGATATGATTTCTCAGCAATTTCAACGTGTTCCCTGGAACACTGATGGGGTAAGGAGAAGGCTACTGCATCTCTCCCTGCCAAGGCCCCTCCTTGCTGACTTACATTTTTGTTCAGAAACTTGCCCTGGTATCTGTGGTTCAAATGGATGAGCTCAGCCACGCCTACCTGCTGGCCATGCACCCAGGTGCCGACGTACTTACTGCCCGTCTCTGCATAGAAGTAGGTGCCTTGCCCATGCCTGGCAAAGACAAGAGCCACAGTGTGTTTTGTCTCCACATTCTGAAAGTCTTCCTGGGCTTCTAGCACAAACTGGGGTTGAGGGTGGCTATAGCGCAGTGGGTGCCGGCTCCCAGCCAAGTTGCTAAATTGGCTTTGATATCTGATCAAAGGACATCTCCTGCTTGGCACCCCAGAGGCCAGCTGCTTCCTAGGCTCAGGCAGAGATGCTGAGAGCGGACCTCTGACACTAATTTGGATCCTCTGTGCCCTCTGCCCCCCAGGAATGATGGGTGAAGGATTCTCATGTTCTGTCTACATGAGGGAGCAGCATCTGCCACTGGGGCTTTACTGGCTCCAGCATTCGCACCACACCTGCCTTGGCAGCCCCAGGACAGCCTGTAACTGGATCTGTCAGGATTTTGCTTTCTATTAAGTGTGCCAAACAAAAGCATCACTATTCTTATTCCACAAACACAGTGGTACTGGCAGTTCGAAGCATACCTTTGGTGAGCAAACCACTCTCCAGTGTACGTGTCATTGTTGATGTAGTAGTAGACACCATGGCCATGCCTCTGGTCGTCTGCCCACTCCCCTGCAAGGGACAACACAAAAACAAGCACTGGTAAGAAGAGAAGCTGACTGGGCCATGGCCCCTTTGTAGGCCCAAAGGGCCCCAGCAATGTGCCCAGAAAATTCTGCAGGATAGATTCAGAACTGCAAAGGCTGTGGCAACTGTCCTCCTGCTCTGTGACCATCCTCTACCTGATCCCCTTGAGCCACTGGCACAGTGGCTGAGCCATTCTGGAGAACTGAAAGAGGCAGAGTGAAGCAGGATCTACCAAGCACTGGCCTAGGGCAGTGTACAAAGGGGTCAAATTTTTTTTTTTTTTTTTTTGTCTTTTTGAGACAGGGTCTCACTGTACAGTTCAGGCTGCCTTGAGCTCAGTTTTGTAGCCCAGGCTGGTCTCGAACTCTCGCCGATCCTCCCACCTCAGCCTCCCAAGTGCTGGGATTACAGGCATGCGCCACCACACCCGGCGGGATCAAAATTTAAAATATTTAAATTTTGAATTTTATTACAGAGAAAAACACACAACCATGATTCCTTCTCAAAATTCTCCCCTTTACTTTACACACACTGCTCTCCTGTTATTCTTGCCACTTTGTGAAACAGTTCTAGAGTTCTCTTTTCTAAACATCTTTATTTTTTTTAAGAATTTTTTATTTTTTTTTCTTGTTTCAGAACCTTTGTTTGTTTATTCACTCATTTTTATGGCCGGTTCAGCCCGCCCTGAGAGCAGGGCTGGGGCAGCATGTGGTGCCGGGGATCAAACCGCGGTCCCTGAAGCCACCCAAGCTTTCCCAAGCAGGGGCTTTAGACCACTGAGCCATCCTGCCGGGCCCCACTCTAAACATCTTTAAATGGTGCGATCAAAAATACAATGAGAGGGGCCTGGCAGGATGGCTCAGTGGTCTAAAGCACCTGCTTAGGAAAGCTTAGGTGGCTGCAGGGACCACAGTTCGATCCCCAGCACCACATACTTTACCCGCCCTGCCCTCGGGCAAGCTGAGCCAGCCATAAAAATAAACAAACAAACAAACAAAAGTTCTGAAACAAGAAAAATAAAATAAAATTCTTAAAAAAAAAAAAATGCAAGAGCCGGGCACGGTGG
>PVJA010014042.1:27826-39564 GCA_004027025.1 Myocastor coypus
ATTCCAAAAAAAAAAAAAAAAAAAAAAAATACAGTGAGTGTGCCAACCACTGGAAAGGTAAGCTCCTACAAACATGCGTCCCTATCCACCTTACTTACCAAATTTGGCACTGGGCAACTTCTGACTCTTCCCAAAGTCAAAACCACCAATGGCTCTGGATCACTTATACTAACAATACACTTTAAAGATTCAAACATTCACCGTATTTTTCTTTCACATCATTTATGCATGTGTGGCTCTCACAGGCTGCCTGGGACAAAGGCAGCATTCAAACTGAGCCTGCCTGCATTAGAAAACCACAAATTAAAGCAACACCGAACTTCCATCCTACCTCATCATCAAGAGTGGCCATACTCTGTGCCGGGTGTGGTGGCACATGCCTGTAATCTCAGCACTGGGGAGGCTGAGGCAGGAGGATCAGTGTGAGTTTGAGACCAGCCTGGGCTACAAAAGTGAGCTCAAGGCCAGCCAGAACTGCATAGTGAGACTTTGTCTCAAAAAAAAGACAAAAAAAAAAGAGTGGCCATAATCAAGATATCAAGTAATACCAAGTGCTGGCAAAACTGCACTATGGTGGGAATGTAACCAGCACAGGCACTGTGGAAATCAGAAATTGAAACTAGCAATTTCATCTGATCCAGCACTTTTCTGGCTATCTCCCCAAAAGAGTTAAAGCACCTGCCTGGCAAGTACAAAGTCCCAAGTTTGATCCCCAATACCACAAAAAAAAAAAAAGAAGTTAAAGTTACTATATTACAGCACTAGATGCACATCCATATTTATAGCAACACTACTCGTAACAGCAAAACCTTGGAAGTAGCCTTTTTGTCCTTCAACAGATGGCTGGATAAAGAAAGTGTGACATTGGCTGAGTTCAGTGGACTAAAGCACCTGCAGCAACTGGGGTTCAGTCCCCAGTGTGCCATACCAGCACTAAGAGAGTGATTGAGACTGGGGGTGGTGGTGCACACCTGTAATCCCAGTGCTTGGGAGACTGAAAATAGGAGAACTACTGTGAGTCCGATTTGTGTAGTGAGATCTTGTAGACCCTGTACTAAAAATGTTTTTTAAAAAAAAGTGGTATTTATATGCCATGGAGGACTAATCTACCATAAAGAAGGGTAAACTGGAGTCATTTGTAGGAAGATGGATGCACCTTGAGACCATACAGCCAAGTCAAATAAATCAGACTCACAAGCTTTAATATCATGCAGTTTCTCTTTACTAAGAGACCTGAAGTAAAAATAAAGACCAATCTTAGGAGCCAGAGGGATTGCCAGCCTGGGCCACATAGTGAGTTCAAGACCAGCCTAAACTACACAGGGAGTCCCTGTCTCAAAATGGCAAGAGCAACAAAAAGGCAAAATAAGCCAGGCGTGGTGGCGCACGCTTGTAATCCCAGCACTCGGGAAGCTGAGGCAGGAGGATTGGTGTGAGTTCAAGACCAGCCTGGGCTACAAAAGTGAGCTCAAGGCCAGCCTGACTGTATAGCGAGACCCTGTCTAAAAAAAAAAAAAAAAAAAAAAAAAAAAAAAAAAAAAAAAAAAAAAAAAAAAAAAAAAAAAAAAAAAAAAAAAAAAAAAAAAAAAAAAAAAAAAAAAAAAAAAAAAAAAAAAAAAAAAAAAAAAAAAAAAAAAGGCAAAATAAAAGACATAACAGGAAGTCAGGAGCTAAAGTTAGGAAAAGAGGAAAGAGACGAGAGGCAGCAGGGAAGGGAGAAGGGGTGAAGAAGGAACTGAGTTCATTGTGTGCATGGGCCAGCCTCACACAAGGAGTGTAAGCTCTCTGCGCTACACACAGGTGCTACAAAACTGAGCCCACCCAGCCCTGTCAGTGACCCTGGGGCCACAGTGCCTGTGCTTGGTGAATGTCCACGGACCCAGCAGCAGCTCTGAGCCTTCCAAGCCCAGCCTCAGCCCTGCATGCCACCTCCATGCCCTCCCCAGGCCTGGGTGGCCTTGCTAGACACCTCCACAAGGGTTCCTGCTGATTTCATGTAGGCTTGATGGAAAATACTGACATCAATAAAGGCATGAAACTCTGCAGTTACCTGGATGCTGAGGACAGCAGCAAGCTAAGCAGTTATAGAGAATTTCAGATCAACTTCTGCAAAACTCACTGCTTCACCAATGCAGCTCAGGTACCAAAGGCGCTTGGCCAGGCTTCCCATAGCAGACATTTCTCTTACAAGCTCACACACTGCCAAGAACAAACAACTATCCAAATAATTAGAAACCAATTTGATCAAAGTGTTGACTAGACAGAAAAAAGGAATTGACAAAAAGAAAAAAAAAAAAAAACTGTCCTTCTATTTTGTCTGTAGAAAATGTTGTAAAGCTGTTTTCTCACAGAGAGGTAGACATCCAGTAGGGGCAGGCTAACAGTGGTAGGGAAAGCTAGTTGGCAAGTATGCCGGGCTTCATTCAAAATCGTCAGGTTACCTTCCAGGATGCTGTGATGCCTGGGACCTTTTAAATTTTTAATTTCTTTATATATATATATATATATATATATATATATATATATATATATATAATTATTTTATTCTTGTTTCAGAACTTTTGTTTATTTGTTTGTTTGTTTTTATGGCTGGCTCAGCCTGCCCTGAAGGCAGGGCTGGCACAGCATGTGGTGCCGGGGATCGATCCACGGTCCCTGCAGCTGCCTAAGCTTTCCTAAGCAGGCACTTTAGACCACTGAGCCATCCTGCCAGGCCCCCTTTAATTTCTTTTGGCTTCTCATCAGTAATAAAAATTCATGCATGCACCAACTTTACATTCTTTTCTTCAAGAAGACCCAAAGCTTAAGAAAACCAGGTCCAGCTCCACAATATGCTAAGGAGATTGCCAAAACACTGACTGTTCCTATGACTAAGCCCTGAAGTTTATCTACACAAGGAATTTTCAAGTTTCACAGCATCTGTGGTGGCCTGAGCACTCTGGGGGCATACTCATGTGTCCTGTGTGCCGTCTACACCCAGCTGGTGACAGAACTGTCAACAGAGGGCGACTAGAGGCCTGACTGTAGGATCTCCAACATGGAGGACAGTTGAGACAAGTGCAGGCTCACCAAAACTCAGGCCACTGAGAAGGTAGGCAGCAATTATTAGCAATGAAGAAAGAGACTGAGCCCCAAGATGTGATGCACATGTGACAGGGACATTATGAGCAAAACAGATAGAGAATCAAAAACTGGACATTGATAAGGGTGGGTGTGATGGCACACATCTGATAGCCCAGCACTCAGGAGGCTGAGGCAGGAGGATCACTTCAAGTAAAACTTGAGGCCAACCTGGGATATGTGTGAGCTGGAGACTAGCCTGAACTACACACAAAGACCCTTGGCTTCTGCAAGCTACAGCCCAGCACACTCCAGTGGTAGAGACCTCGCTGGGCCATGACACCTTTTGGTTCATTTCCACCAAAGACCATGACAAAACCACAACCCTTTTCTCTTGGCTCTGTGAGCTGATCTCCACACTAGTACAGCAAAATATACATATTACATATTTTATGTAAATTTTTCAAAACTGAAAAACATGAGTTACAAATAACACTAAATTTGCTGCCAGTAAAGCTGGAGCAGACATGGCTTTGACATCGTGCTCTGCTGTAAAAACTTGTGAGGTGCAAGCTGCACAGGAAACCTGAGCCTGAGGAAGGTGAGTCCCTCAGAGGGGCCACGCAGACAGTGTGGGTGGTCATGGCACAATCTCTTTGGAAATTATGTTACCATATGTCTTACATTTGCACACAATTTGTTTAAAAGATTTTTTTCATCTTTTTGAGACAGTCTCACTATGCAGTTCAGGCTGGCCTGGAGCTCATTTTTGTAACCCAGCCTGGTCTTGAACTCGTACTGATCTTCCTGCCTCAGCCTCCCAAGTACTGGGATTATAGGCATGCACCACCACATCCAGGTTAAAAAATTTTTATAATTGCTCATCATTCTTGACTTTGTCCATGGAAGTTTTCGTTTAGGGGTGCCTTTTGTTTTGTGTGTTTTGGGAAGGATTATGTCATTGCTATTGTCATTGTGAGTGTTGTTCACAGTACTTTTATCGGCTGTTTTTGGATCCAACCCAGGGTCTTTGTGGTAAGCCAAGTCCTCAGCCCTTCAGGATCTTGCTAAGTCATCAAGCCACCCAGACTGGACTCAAACTTGCTATCCTTCTGCTTCGGCCTCCCAGAGGGCTGGTGGTGTAACAGGCCACCACACCTGGCCAGAAGTTTTTAAAACCAGGCTTCTTCTTAGAGGAGGAATCCCTCCGGTTGGGCAGATAGCTAGTGTTGGATCTCCCTCTGAAAGAACACAGTGTCACCTCTAAGCTCCCACAGCTGTTCCCTACTCTGATCACTGTGACTCTAGTCTAACACTCCAGGATCAACAACCATTTTAGGTAGGAAGCTCTCGCCTGAAGGTGTACCTCCTCTCTAAGACACAGGCCCCTGATCCCAACAGCTGGCTCCTTTCACTGGTAGCCAGCAGGTGAAGACAGCAAGCCAGCCTTTATGGCTCATGCCAGACCCACAACTGTCCGGTATCGAGTACACCACTGGAAGCAGCAAGGCCAGGGTGGGATTCTCCCAGGTGTGTCTTATCCCAGTGTCACTAGTTCTCACACACACCCTGGCAGCCCTGGTCCCTTCCTCCTCTAGCTCCTGCCCTTGGCAAGCTTCCAGACCAGCCAACTTCCTGTCACCAGGTTTGTTTCTTCATAATTTTATTAGTAAACTTCCTCCTTTTCATTAGCTCCCACTGGCAGAATGCAAGACAAGCCCTGAGCAGTGATGCTTTTTCTCCTCTCCCACTTTGAAGACTTCGAATGGCCTTGACTCCATCTTAGTCCCTCAGCTTGTTGCTGAGACACAATACTGGACACTGGCAGCTTCCTGAGGAGAGAGTTATGTGGCTCACAGCATGTAGAGGCTTCAGCCTACAGTTGGCAGGCTCCACAGCAGGGCTGAGTGGCAGAGGGACATCGCAGAAGAGAGCTGCTCACAGCATCATGGATAATAAACAGAGAAGCAGGAGCTCAGGAGGAAGAGGAACCCACAGGGAGGCCATCTCTGCGGGACTGTGAGCTCTATGCCTACTTTAGGTAGTTAGTGCTGGGCCTAAAAGAAATCCTTGGGAACCTAGCTGTCTACAGGGTCAGGGGATTGATTGCTAGCGTGGATGTATGGTGTCAGAGGTCTTGTAAGTCAGAAACAACCTTCCCTGCAGTTAGTTAACCTCCACATTAGAATATTTTTTTAAAAATGCTATCTGTTTTGTTCAAATCATATGAACAGCTACACTAAAATTGGAAGTGCCCAAATGTGAAGAGGCTCACAGAATTGGGAAAGAATTTCATACTTGCCTGAATTAAACTGTTTAAAGTTCATTCACAAAGCAGATGGTCCCTGCTGAGATGAGGAGGAAACAACACAGACACCATCTCTACTGGAGCAGGCAGGAGTGCAGTCTGCAGCTGTCTCAGAATCAGAGTCTTTTCCCTGTGCTCTTTGCCATCTGTTGCTATTGGTGCTTGTCTGGTCCAGGATCAGGGCAGATAAACCCTGTGCATTGGATTAATGTCCCAAGAGGTCCCAAGCCTCTGACTATTGGAAGTAGAGGACCTTGACGAGGCAGGGAGCTTGCAGGAAGAGCTTTGCACCAGGAGTGGGGACCCTGGCTCTCCTCACCATCTTCCTGGCTGCCACAGGGTGAGCAGTTCAGCTGCCAGCAGCTCCTGCTATGAAGGGCTGCAGCCTCTGAAAACATGAGCTGAAGTAAGCCTTCCCTCCTTTAAGATGATCATCAGTATTTGTCACTATAATGGGAAGATGACAGCAGAGCACAGCATGCTCTTTAAGAATATGTCATCCTCATTAAGAAGTGGCTGGCACATACCTATAATCCAAGCTACTTAGGAGGCTGAGGCAACAGTATTGCATGTTTGAGGTCAGCCTAAAAAAACTTAGTAGGACTTTGGCTCAAAATGAAACAAAAAAGGCCAGAACATAGCTCAGTAGCAGAGGGACTGCCTGCACATGCAGAGGCCCCAGTCCTGTCTCCACTATGACAGGAAAGAAACACAGTGCTGTCACCTCACAGTCTCTTGAGCACTCACTGAGCTCTTCCCAGCCCCAGACACTGACCACCCCATCCTCAGATCACAGATGAGAAAGCTGAGATGTAGACAGACAGAGTAACATGGGTCACATGTGTCTACTTCTACAGACATAACATTTCCTCAAGCAGGGACAGGAAGTCCAGAACACATTGTCAGGTGTGGGGACTGATCGCTGTGCTCACAGTAAGAGCCCTGGTGCCTGGGGAGGTGGGGAGTCTCCTCAGGAATGAGGGGAAAGGGCCTTCCCAGGACCTGACATCATGTGATGAAACTGAGATAGAGACCGGAAAGTCAGCCAAGCAAAGGACAGAACCACTAGGTTCAAAGACAGCATCTCGATGTGAAAAGGGTATAGTCAGAAACAGAGACCGCAAGGACAATTTGCGAGAAACAGAGGCACAGACTCATGGGTGCCAGTCACAGCCCAAGGGTGGGCCCAGAACCAGGCTCTCGGAGCAGCAAGTGCTGGCCCCAGGAACAGTGATATTTCCCATGCTAGTTAACTAGCCATTTAGCTAATGAACTATGAAGCTTTCTGAACACAGGCACATAATTTGAGTTCGTTGAAAGACTAATGGAGAAAAATTTAAGCTTTGTCAAATACTTCCATGTCCACAGGCAAACTCAGAAACAAAAACCTCTACAAAAAAAAAAAAAAAAAAAGGTAATATTTTACCTTCATATCTTGATCCATCTGGATATATAAAAGTGCCTTGACCATGCTTTTTATTTTTAAGATACTGTCCAGTGTATCGGGCACCATTTTTAAATTTGTAGACTCCCTGAAATGCATGGATTACATCATTGAGATTATTCATGAATTGCACATTTGTTAATAGAGAATGAAACAGAAAGCACGCCACCCTCCAGATTCTGACCTGGCCACTTCTTTGCCCAAACTCATAGCTGCCTTCATACACGTCTCCATTGGGCAGCCGTGCCCTGCCGTGCCCATGCCGCTCCCCAGCTTCATTGCGCTCCCCTTCATACTCCTGTAGAGAAAGGATTAAGGGACCCATGGTTTAGTTCACTCAGTGGAGGCCATGGCTTTGGCAGTCCCAAAATCAGTCATCCCTTGAGGCAGGTGAAGCAGGTAACTAAGCCCCAGCCAAGGCTACACGACTAGTGCATGTGACCTCTACACACCCCTGTAGCGTTTGAGCCTACATTCTATGATGCACATCCTCACTCAAGAGCCAAGATCAGCCATGTGTGAGGAATATGACAGGCTGTGTGTGAGGTGGCCTACAGTAGGCAGGGTAGGTCAGATAGCCTCATGCACTTCCTGGCAGAAGCAAGTCCTCCCCATGGGGACCCCTGGGGGTCTGTTTCTGAAGTCATTGTTGTCCTGCAAGGAGCTCCGATGGGAGGGACAATGAACAGAGTCTGGGCCCGCACGGGCTCCACTACACCCCTGCTCAGCTCCCTTTATCTTATTTAAAACTCCCCACCAAGAAGCAAGGTTCAAATGCTCAGAGCTGGATGAGAAATAATTATATATCTATCATGAAAGTCAGTTGGGCTGGGGTGGGTAGGTCATTGGTACAGTGCTTATCTAGCATGCACTGAGGCCTGGACCTAAGCCTACAACCCCATCCTGAAATAATGTCCCCTGACTTATCTCAGATATGTGGAGGAGGGGAGTATAAGGCAAGAAGATCACTTGAACACAGGAAGTTCAGGCCAGGTTGGGCCAAATAGCAAGATGTCAACTCAAATAAATGAAAAAGTTTTAAAGTTAAATGAAAATATAGTATAATACATGATTGCTCACCATTTTCCAATCCTTAGTATCATGAGTGCGGAATACACACAACAAGTAATAAAGTAAGAGAAGTGTACTGGTGTGCATCTGTCACCCCAGCACTAGGAAAGCCAAGGCAGGAGAACTACTAGGCTACATAGTGAGTTCAAAGCCAGCCTGAACTACAATAGGGAGACTATATCTCAAAAAACAAAAACAAACAAAAGGTAATAAAAGGGACAAAAAAATACAGTAATGACAACATGAGTAGTTTAAAACATGTTGCATCCCTTAACCATACACAATAACATTAATTTTAAAAGTTAAAACTAAAGTCCACATGGAATTGTATCTGTGTGGATTTATTACAAGTATGCCTATATTTGTATGCATGTCAGTGAAGGCTTCAGACAGAAACAGCCCTTTTTCACCTGGGAACTCTTGCCTAGACCACAGAATTTGATTCAGCATGAGTTTAAACCAAAGTGTACAGTGCACCACCTCCCAAGCAACTCAGAGGCCTGACCCCAAGCTGCTGGAGTAGCCACATACAAAAGAACTGCTTAGTCTAAGTGACCCCAAACTTCAAAGTTCTAGGCAGCAAAGTTATAATCCAGGTTGGGTCCTTGGGGTACTATGTAGAAAACTCACCAGGTAGGGATTATTGGGTTCACCCAGAGGCAGACCCTGAATAAGTCACTGTAAAAAGGCAGTGAGCAAGAGTGCAGCCTCGGTGAAGCACAAGCCTCTGGATGACTGCAGAAGGCATCTGGGGCTGTGGTGATGCTGTGGTTTGGTGCCTCCTTCAGTCTGCACTGTAGACTGTAAGGGAGGGGAGATGAGTCCTGGCACTTCTTGTTCTCCATAGTGGCCGGTCAGGCAGAAGCTTGGAGATGGGGCCACAGAGCTAGGGAGAAACTCTGAACAGGCACCAGTGACATTAGTGATGAGGTACTGGACTCTATTGATTCTGAAACTGTCCTCAGTCCCTGCTTTCACATGCATGCAGCCAAGGTTCCAGAGCCATCAGCCTGAGCCTGTGACCCTCTGGCTTGGAAAGGAGCTGCCATGAGGGTAAAGAAATGAGTACACACAGAGCCAACTCATACTACCCAGTGAGTCCCCTGCCTCCTCTCTACTGACTCAAGGTGGGTTGGACCAGGGTGCGCTAATGGGTCCAGGCCTATAGGGTAACATCGCAGAGCGACTACTGAGCCCAGGTCTCTGCATCGTTTCTCAGGCTTCCCAGAAGCAGTATCCTCCATCTCAGAGGAACAGAACTCAAGTTACAGAAGTAATTTATTCAAATGCCTGGGACAATCCGGTAAACTTCCTCCAAGGAAGTTCATACGACAGAGAGAAAATGCCAGAGCCTGGGCCTGGAAATCTTTGCCTTTAAATGGGAGGTAAGAGGGCGGGAGGGAGCGCGAGGCGGGCGGTGGAACAAGACGTCACTGCGTTTCACCTTTTACCGTCCACTGGAGGACGCAGCGCCTCCGAGTGTGACCGGCGCGGTCCGGTCCCCGCTGGGACACCCGCCGCCGTGCACCCCGGAAGCTCCCTCTGTCAGGAACTCTCACCCCAAGATTGTTTTCTCCCTCCTCCTCCAACTCCTCGGAGCCCAAGTCCGACATAGTCGCCTTTCAGCTTCGATTCTCGTCTCCACGTCTTCAGCAGGTAGGTACCGGCCACCTCCTCCCGCGTCCACCGTCGCCATGGAAACGTGGCCGGCCCCGCCTTCCTCGCGGCCGGGCAGGGGCGGGGCGAGAGGCGCTGGGAGAAACTAGCGTTGGCCCTGGCATGTTGCCCTAGCAACAAGGACACATCGACCAATCGCTGCCCCAAACGGGGTGGGGGGGCCGAAGGCGTATGGGCTGGGCCAAAGTCTCATTGCGGAACTAGGGTAGGCCCTGGGATATTGTCTCACCAACGGGAAGGCTGCTTTGACCAATCATGGTCCGGAAAGGGGCGTGGCCGAAAGCACCGGGAGGAGCCAGGGGCGGCCCTGGGATACTGTCCAAGCAATTTAAGGACACGTTAACCAATCACTACCCGGAAGAGCGCGATGACCAATGATGGCTCCGCCTATTGTCTAACCTGGACGTGGCAGCTCACTGACTCCTAAGCTAGGAGATGCCTAACAACTGGGTGCAGGTCTTGGGGGCGGTAGGCGGAGGCCCATCTCTCCTGCTGATCTCTCCCAGGGCTTGTTCCCCAGAGGTTGCAGGCGGGACTCACCTTCTCAAGCTCTGATGACTCCAGGTGGTCTCCAGCCCAATGCTGTGTCTCGCTTTGGTGGGTGAATGCCGCCTGTGCTCAGGCTTCTCAGAGTGAATGCACCCCCCCACAATGACCTCCCTTGCACCCCGAGCGAGTCCCAGTTTACTCCGCCTCGCACTCTCAAGCGTCCGGGACCTAGTTCAGCTCGGGTCCTCCGGTTGGGGCACGACTCCACTCGCGCGCGCGCAGTCGCGCTCATTCATTGCTAGCCCCCTCCAGTCACTCACACTGCCTGTCCATGGCCCCTCTGATGTCTCTCACGGTCAGGCCTTCCTACCGCCACATTACAGAAGCTCTTGCCTACAGTCTCATCCTCAGCATCTTTACCTCTTCCTCTTTCAGATCCCGGACACTGACAGTCTTCTTCCCCTGCACTGTGTCCCCATATGGTTGGCCTTTCCCTCCCTGTGCTTCCACATTCCGCTGACCAGACCACTAGCAAGATGCATAAACGTCCCTCACCTCCACACCTGTGTACATTGGCTGCAGATGCCCTTCTCCTTGGAGTGTCTGCCTTCCAGTCTCTGCCTACCAGAAGTCACTAGCTAGGGAGCTTCTTGCCAAAATAGCTTCAGAGTGTCAAAAAAAAGACATCCTGAAGGAAGGAAAGAAGAATGGAGTTTAGAAAGGGAGGAAAGAACTTCAACTGTACTCCATCGTAATGGTTTGAATATAACAAAAATGTAAAATATGAATGACAATTTTTTAAATATTTAAGTTTAAATGCTACATATGCAATACACAATGGAATGACAAGTTAGCATATCCATCACTTCCCATAGTACTACTTATGTATGAGTTTGTGTTCATGGGGGGTAGCTGGGAGACACTTAAAGTCTCATCCAATTTCAAGTAAACAAGGCACCAACATTAATGATAGTCACCATGCTACACATCTGATCCCCAGACATTATTTATTTTACAACTAAAATATATAACCTTTACCCAGCATCTGTTTTCCCCATGCCCCGGCCCTTGTAATAACCCTCCACTCTCTGCTTCTGTAAGTATGACTTGTTTGCATTTCACAATGCTATGGTTTGAATGTCTTCTTCCTGGACCAGGTATTACCAGTGTGATAGTGTGTTAGTGTTCTATCACTGACAAAATACTGTAATTCTGAGATACTGTTATGGACTCAGGGAGTAAAGGTTTATTTTGGCTCACAGTGTCAAAGCTTTCTGCCCATGGTAGTTAACTCCTTGCTTTTGGGCCTGTGGCAGCACTGTACATCATGGTAGGCACATATTGCAGAGGAAACTGCTCACCTCATGGTAGCTGAGACTGAAGAAAGGGACCAGTGACCCAATATTCCCTTCAAAACTGTACCCAGAACCTAATATCCTCTAAGCTCCACTGTTTAAACATCACACACACACACACACACACACACACACACACACACACACCTAGTAGCCCCAGGCTAGCAAGCAAGCCTTCAACACTCAGACCTTCTTCTGGTGAAACTTCCACCCATAACACAGGTATTAGAGTGAAGCCTTAAGAGCTAGCCAAATAGCTCAACAGGTTAAAGGGCCTGTTTAGGCATAGCACAGTGGCCAGCGTTCGATCCCTGACACGCCGTGCCGGCCCCAG
>PVJA010014043.1:0-25943 GCA_004027025.1 Myocastor coypus
GAAAGACCAAAAAGCATAAAAATTACATGAAAGTTGTATTCCCTTCTGCAGCACAATCACTGGGATAAAACATAAGGAAGAATAAGCCATGCCAAATAGCAGTGATTCTTGTTTAAATTAACACAGATAGAAATTGAGCCAATTTTAATATAATTAGTTGGAAACTATTTTGCAAAGATGATGAGCTTCTATGATTGCTAATGACAGAAATATTCACCATTCCAAGTTAAACCAACTGGATGAAGAGTAGCAGCGATCTATGCTTTTCCAGAGTTCATAGTCTTTTGAATTTATTTTGGAGATTATTTACAGTACCTTTCTCAAGTAAGTGTATTGTAACAAAGTGCGTGTGTGAGAAATGGAGTCTAGATACATTATGGATTCCAGGTTAAGCCTTTTTGAAAAAACATAATAGGAGATTCATATATAGTGGAGAGCAGTAAACCAGAACCATCCCATATATCCTTTGTCTGAGGTGGTGCAGCATTTTGCAATACTTGTCCAATATTAAATCTAGTTATTAACAGTGCCATTGTCAAAAGACATTTTACCTGCACAGGGTCCATGCAAGTCAATATTTTACAGTAACCCTCAGCAGGTTGAATTCCACTTCTTCCCTCTCCTTAGCCAATGATAACTAGCAATCTATTGTTCAGTTTTGTAATTATGTCCTTTAAAAAGAATATTGTCCAAATGGAAGTATAGCTTATTCACCTTTAGGGAATGATTTTTCTTACTCTGAATAATTCTCTGCAGATTCATTCAGGTCATTATGTCCTCAGTCTCATCTCTTCTCTGAGCAAGCCATATTCCTTGACACTAAGATGCTGGAGCTTTTCTAACTCCTCACACTAGTGCAGGATATTTGAATTGTTTTCAGGTTAAGATTTTGCCAAAAACATGACTAACAATGTTTATGTGTGGATTTTGTGTGAAGATAAATTTTGATTTCTCAGGGAGAAGTTTCCCGGGGTGCAGTCATGGAGTTATATGACAGTTACACGTTTTGTTTATTAAGGAACTGAGAATCTGTTTCTGAGGTGGAGTTATCATTATCTGTTCCCACCAGCAGTGTATAAATATCCACATTCTCTGAATTCTGGTCAGCATTTGGTGTTTTTGTTACTTTCTTCTCATTTTTTTTTAGGCTATAATAAGTGAGCAGTGATTACTCACTGCAGTTTTAATTCATATTTACCTAATGGTTCTATGGTACTGAACCTTATTTCATGAGATTCTTTGCCATCTATCCATTCTTTTTTAGGTTAAATCTTTTTTTCTTAATGTATTTGGTACAGAGTGTCATTACACAGCTCAGACTCCTAGTGACTCCCCTGTTTTCAGCCTCTCCTGTGCTGGGATTATTGGTGTGTCACTATGCCTGATCTTGGTGGCTGACTCAGGGTGCCCAGGGGCAGGGCTGGTGTGCCATGTGGTGAGTTTTATATTTTTAACAGTGATTTTAAAGTTTTTTCTATTTTGAATTAGTTTGCATATAAGTATGAAAATTTTATATAGATTATGCATGCTTGTTTCTTTCATCATTAGTCATTTGTGAATTATTATTATCAAATAACAATATCAATATTATTTTTTCTCTTTCCGGTACTGGCGATTGAACTCAGGATGCTACAGGCAAGTGCTTATTCCACTGAGCTATCTCCCCGCTCCCAGAGACAGCTCGAAAACTGCTGAAATTTTGTGTGTGTGTGTGTGTGTGTGTGTGTGTGTGTGTGTGTGTGTGTGCGTGTGTGTGTGCAGGGGTCTCACTACGCAGCTCCTACTCATGGTGATCCTCCTGTTTCTTGCCTCCCAAGTTCTGGGATTACAGGAATGCGCCATCACGCCCAGACTCCATTGCCAGCTCACAATGACCAAGAGCGGTGCCCACGTGGCACGTGATGCCAGGGATCAAATCTTAAGCAAGCGCTTAGTCCGTTGAGCTATACTGTGGGCTCTGAGCAAGCTCTAATTCTTTTACTAGATATTTCTTTATTTTTGACACAAATTTTCTCTGTTTATAGGAGTTGATGCAGTCTATTTACATTATCTACATTTTATTCCCATATAGTATTATATATCAATACTTAATAGTTCTAATTACTAGATTTACACATTCAATTTTCAGATCAAGTAGACTGAATCTGCCTGCTTTATTTTTTATCAACATTGTCTCAACATTCTAGTTTGGTCTACATTGTAATATAATCTTATACATCAATTTTGCTGTTATATATTCTATGAATGTCTATTAGACCCTATTGGTTGTTGGTACTATTAAAATTTCCACATCTTTGTTAATTTTTGTTAGGTTCTGTCAGTGTTAAAAGAGTAGAATTGATGCCTGCAATTGTAGTTATAGAGCTTGGAAGCCTAGTTTTTAATTTTTAAAATTCTTTATGCATCATATGGAAAAGAATGGAAGGTCTAGTTTTATATGCACTTGTTTACATAAACAAGAATAGTGATTACCTAATGTCAATTTGCTCATAGGTGACAAAAGAATTAAGTGATAGAAACCATCATTTGAGGACTGCAAGTATGGCTCATCCTATAACCAGGATGACGTTTGTAGACTATTTGAAATAAAAGCTTATATCATCTCTTTTGGCTTAAATTAGTAGAAATATTAGTGGCCTCTCATTTTCTTGCCTAGTCTACATTTATAAATATTAAGAGAGGTATATTCTGTTTCAATATTAGGAACAGTAGAAGTACAGTAATTTGATCTAGAATCAGAACCTTGGGTGATATATAGCAGTTTTCATCTATTAACTGAGTCTTGAATAAATACACAGTTTAGAAATGTAAGCTCTTTTAAGGCAATGAACATCCATCAGTACATGTGTTAGGCTGGCTGTGACAGTGCCAGCCACTAATCCCAAAACTTGGAGAGTGAGACATGCAGATTAAAAGCTATATGAAAAATTGTTCTAGTCCAGTCTGGACAACTTAACAATTGAGAGAGACCCTGAATGAAAATAGAAAATAAAAAGAGCTAGAGATGTAGCTCTCTAAGAGTATCTGTTGGCCAATTCCAAAGACTTAAAAAAAAAGAAAAACTTCTAGCCTAATTTAGACAGATAGTCAAACATGTTTATATTCCAATCAACTTTGTTTCTAATATATATATATATATATATATATATATATATATATATATATCGAATACAAACCTGGTAGAAACAAGTTGTAGAAGAAAAAGACATGGCAAGGATCTACTAAGAATCCAAAGACATGAAAGGATGCAACAAGTAAAAGAGAGGTATAGAACAATCTCTTTTATGAGCACAGGTGCAAAAATTCTCAATAATGCACTAGAAAATAGAATGAAATCACTTGTCAGAAAGATTATACCTCCTGACCAGGTGGGATTCATTCTAAGAATACAGGGATAGTTCAACATATATAAATCAATAATCATCATATAACACATAAATAGGAGCAAAAACAATGATTACATGATCATCTCAACAGATTAAAAAAAAACTTTGACACTGTTCAACATCAATTTGCAATAAAAATCCAGAAGAAAACAAATACACTGTCCTCATTTCAATCTGATAGGAGCCACCTATGACAATACAATAGCCACATGATAGTGGATTAACAAAATAAGAAAGTTTTCCCTCCAAAATCAAGAATGAGAAAAGGATGTCCATTATCCCTACTTCTGTTCAACATAGTTGTTGGCACATTAGCTAGAACAATAAGACAAGAGAAAAAAATAGAAAGGATGTGAATAGGAAAAGAAATACAAGTATTATTCTTTGATGATGACATAATCCTTTATTAAAAAAAAAAAAGACTCCAGAAACTCCTCCAAAAGACTCTTAGAACTAATTTCCCTACTCAGTAGTATAGAAGGACACAAAGTCAGCATCACTAGTGCTTGTGTGCACCAATAACAAACTCACTGAGAGGAAAATTAGCAAAATAATACTATTCACAATGGTATTAAGAAAAATGAAATAATTAGGAATTAGCCTAACTAAGGAATTGAAAGGCCTTGACTATGAAAACTATAGTAATCTTCAAACTGTAATAATCAAAAATGGGAAGATGTACCTTATTTCTGAATAAGTAGAACAAAGATAGTCAAAATGGTCATACTTTCAAAGCTGTTGTTTAGATTTAATTCAATCTCAGTCAAAATAAAAATAATGTTCCTTATAGAAATTGAGAAAACAAACTTAAAATTTGTATGAAACCGAAAGACACCTGGTATGGCAAAACAAGCTCTGGGCAACAAAGACAGGTTAAGGGGGCAGGCTTCGTGTCCCCGAACTTCATGTTATGCTACAAGGATGCAGTGATGCAACAGCATGATATTGCCCAAACAAACAAACTAGATTTGTGGATCAGTGGAATGGAATAAAAAAATGCAGAAACAATGCCAGGCATACTCAATTGCTGTCTTTAACAAAGAGGCCAATTCCCTTCACTGAAGGAAAGATGTTCTCTTAAAGAAAAGTGGAAAAATTGCTGATAATTCGGAATTATTTCATAAAGGTGGCAAACATGACAGATAAGATCAGAAAGACATTTGGGGAAGAAAACTAGAGTACTGAGATTATAAAATAGCTTTAGTATATGTGTCTTTTCTATAATATGCAAACCACGTCACAGTTTAAATTCTTTTACAGTTATTTTTTTTCAGTCATTTTGGATTGGAGTTAGGCATTCTTTCCAAGTTCATCTTAATTTTTATTATAGAATGAACTGATTCCCAGAGATGACTGAATTGGTCCAACACTCCATCAGTAGGTAAGCGCAGCTTTGCTTCTAGGCCAGGAAATCATTCTATGGGTCCACAGCTGCCGCTACATTAAGGCCAGACTTATGGAATCCTATAGAGACACATCAAAATTACTGGGCAGGTTTCCTGTATGATGCCACCCACAGCCTCACATTTAGTAGATGCTTCTTTCCAGTCACATGTTTTTTTTATTACACTTCAGATACTACAGTTAATTAAGGCAGTATAAAATATCCTCTTGGTATGCATTAATAAAGATATTTTGTCCCATTGGACATATTTTTCCTTGTAAAGGGATAACAAAGTTTTGTAATGTAACCATTTCCTGTGATTTAAATATCTAATTTCCCTTGTGGTTTAATGTGTAGTTTTTGTAGTTATATGGTTTTGAACAAGTTTTTGTTTCTAAATATACTCTATGCTTTGATCACTTTTCTATAGCTGCTTAAATGTTCAGATATTAAAAATAGTTTGATAGACACTGAATGTTAATCTCTATTTATAAGGACAATCTTTTATTCTCTGTTCCGTTATAGTAGCAAGTTATATACGTTGGAGATAAAAAAGGTTGACAGAACATATTCAGGTGCAAATTATAAATCCAAATAATAATAAAGTATGAAAAAGTATGAAGTTTTGAAGTATTTATTTTCAGCAAGAGAATAATAAGCTCTAACAACAGTTAATTTTATAAGGGCACACCATACTCCTATCATATCTGTAATTCCACTAGGAAACTTTAAAAATTAATTAATATAAATATAGCATATATATTTATAATATAATTTTATATATTTACATTAATATAAAGAATACAATTATTATGATTACTAATACAAAATTATTAAGATTAGTCATCAGTGTTAATAATATTGATTATTATGATATTCCACTTATCATTGTAATAGTTCCAGATCAATCATTATTACATCATTAATTGTATGTCAATAGACCATATCAATCTGTTATCTTCTGTTTTTATTTAAATTTTTTTACTACTTTTAATAAGAAACAACAATGTGACAGTTTCAAAACATGTTAGTAGTGCATTCCCAATAACTGATATAATTCATATTATTGTCCTTGTAGTAGTTATTCAGAGCACAGGATGTACACATGATAATTTTTCTAATTATTGTTTTAATTTCCCCTTAACCACCCAATAGAAAAGTTTAACCATGAGGCATAAAATGTAAAGCTAGATTAGTATGCTGAGTTGTAAAAGGCTTAAATCAACAGTTTCTGATATTGCAGTTCTACCAATAACGTGGTGCAATTATGGAATGTTGGACTATATTCTTAGTTCAATGAGAAGAAATTTTTGTATCAATCTCAGTTATTTTCTTTTTTAAAATCAAATTATTCATCTGTTCAATGTTATGTGGACTCTAATGATGAAAATAAAATTGAATCACTGAAAGTGCACACGTTAAAATAGAATGCAAAAATAAACAATTGAATAGAAAATAAGTCTGCCTAATGAATATTTGACACATTTTAGGTTATTCACTGTACAGGACCTATTCAATGGAAAGTATAGGAACAATCTTCAAAGCATAGAAGTTCGTTAAATTTAAGTCTATTATCATCACGACTTCAATTGAAGTTTCAAAATTCAATTGGACATCAAAGTTTATTCTTTTCATTTCTGATTGTTTAGGTGTTTCAGTTTGTCCACATTCCTAAAAACAGCATTCATAAAAACAGTAACCATCTTGGTAAAGGTGAGGTTATATTTTTGTTCTACAGTCCTTTGGCAGCAAATATTGTTATGCATCATTGCAGAGTCGTGCTGCCCATTTATATGTCTTCTTTGGAGAAATGTCTATTTGGATATTTTTTAAAATTAGCAGGCATTTCCTTTACAATCAGAAGCTTTCATTTTCTTAAAATAACATTGAATAGAGGATGTATATTATAGCTTTCTTGGCGCTAGCTTCTATTCTGGTGTCTGTAATCCTTATTTCTGGATAAGCTCTGTTTTTAAGTATTACTAGCATCTGGAAACCATCAGGATGTTCCTTTTATTGTTAGACATAATACTAAACTATAAGTTACACTGAATGCCTAGTCAGAGGATGCAGAGCCACATGGAATTGATATTTACTGACTATTTTCAAGGATGTGTCCGGGGAGCTCTAATACAGAGGAGGCAGGAAATTCTTCAGGAAGATGGTAAATGGCTCAGCACAGACTAAAATCAAGTATGATTTTCTCTGGAGGAACTGTGGAAAAGAGACAGCATGAGACAAGCTTTAATATTTACACTCTTCAGAAGGAGCATGTTTGACTTGCTTAGTTTGATTGGTAAACTGCTAAGCTCTATGACTCATTTTCATAAATATGAACTGAGTTGCGATGGGGTCATCCCAATCAGTATAGCAGGCTGATTCATTTTTACTTTGTTGTTCTTTCTCACATAATTTTATTTCCATTCCAGAAGCCCTTTCTAATCTTTCATTTGGTAGAAAGGTTCAAAAATTCAATATAAAAACTAATTAAATTTGTTTACTGTCATGTCTTATATTCCCAATCAACATTTCTAACTCATCACTTTTGCATGACTTTTGGTAATACAGCATTTCTCCCCAAAGACAGAGGCCACCTTTCTATATCAATGAAGCTTTTCTTATGGCTCCTCCTTCTGCCCTCTTTTGATAATATTGACTTGATTTTCCTTGAAGATTAGGGTGCCTGTGTACAAAGGCCAAACCTTACTACAAAGTATGCCATAAGCAGAGTTTTACATGAGTGCCTAGTTCTCCAGCTCTGCAGTTTAGAAATGCTAAATTTCTTCTTCTCCAATTGTAGAATCCACTCCCAAATTGTGCTGAATTTCTCGGCAGGCGGCAGAATAAGACATATGTCCTATTGTCAGGGTTATTCTTAGGTACAGGCATTTGCTAATTTATTTTTTTGGTTGAGCTAAGCTTTAAATACCAGAATAATTGCCTTTAAAAATAATGGTCTTCTGAATTCCTTATAACATTAGGGAGAAAGCAAGTCTCTGTTCTTAGAGTGAGAAACCATGTGGTTCTAAGGAGCACTGAGACCCTTTGTGTGGGCCTCCTTGATGTACATGTTCTTGTCTCACGCGTCCATCTATTTGCATGCTTATGTAGAACCTAAAAGCACTTCAATCCATAACCCATACTGTAACACAAGACCACTTCTCCAAATATTTTTTCTGTAAGAGAATGAGCAACTTAGAAGACAAGCCCTGCTATCTGTTTTTGGTACTTTTCTAGAACTAAGACTTAAGCTAAAGAAAGAAACACAAAGCTTTGGGCCTTTCTGATTCAGGGAAGGTTATTGAATTTAGAAACTTTATGAAAATTATTGAGTTCTTGAAGTTAATTCCATAAAAACACAATTTTCCCTGCATATAAATTGTTCAAAAATCAAGTTTTCATGTACTGCTTCTTCTCAAAGTCAAATTATCTCATCAAAAACGAGAGGCAAAAGTTTAGGAAATCACTAGAGGTGAACTTTATGAAGGATCTCTTAGCTTTTGAGTTATTTACCTGTTCTGTCTATTCAATTTTCTGTACTGAAAGCTTTTGAACATGCATTTGACTTCTTTGTTAGAGGCTATAGTTTTCTCTACTTAACTCACAGGAATAGATTTAGTTTCAAGTCAAGTTAATGAAAACCTAAGTTTCATCCTTTTGTCTTATTCCGTAGATTTATATTTTCACTTTCTTTAATTAGATTATATATTTTCTAGGAGGCAATCCTTTTCTGAAGTTGGTTTTTGGCAGAGTACCTTTAAGAATCTTTTCATGACTCACGTTAGTCATTTCTTACTTGACAACTTCCATAATCTGTTCAGAGCATTGGAAATTTCTATTGCTTAGTGTGGAATGTTGCAGGCACTTTCAGTGAGCCCCATAACTTCTCATTGTAGAGATGTATCTTAATATAATATTTTAGGAGCCATTTTAATTTGGTTATTGAATAAGAATTTTATATTAAAGTGATGTGATTAAATACTACAAATAATTCTAGTGATTTGATAGGTGACACCTGGCCAAAACCATGTACAGTCAGTGGACTTGGAAGCTATAACTTACCTCTAAACTTGGTACCTGGTAAATTACTTTTGAAATCCATTGTGAAATGCTTGTTAACAATGATTTCAAAACTGTTAAAGTGCAGAAAACATCAGTTGTAGAGCAGAGACATATAGGCGAGACTTCCACCCCTCTCATACTATATCCATGCAAGAAAAGGTGTTGGAGAAAGCTCAGCCATTGGGCACCTGTGCAATCATTATTTAGCTCTCCATGAGCTTTGTTTCATATTTAAAATGGAAGAGAAACAGTATGCTCTGAAGATCAACTGAAACAATATATTTAATGTGCATTTAGGTGTTCATCACCTTGTTATTTATGAACTAAAATATACTATTAGTAGATATTAAAGAAAACTTAAAAAAAAACTGCTTGAAAATTTGACTTAATGATTAAAGTGATACAAGAGTTCCTATTGAAAATTTAGAATTTGACTTGAAAATAATGAAATAAGAGTTCACATTTAATTCCCAAAGATAAACTCCATTCTCTAATCGTAGTAATTAGTCAAACGCTACTTCTTTGTCCAATATGGATCCTTCTGGAATCATAATATTTATTTTAAGCTGAAGAAAATCAAATCACTGCCACTTCCAGTAAATGTATGGTTATGCTGAAAGTTTCATAAAACAAAACAACAGCAGTGAAAATCCTGAAGTGAAAAATTTTAAAGGAAGAAGAAGAGGTTAGTGAGGAGGAGGAGGAGGAGCAGCCACCAAACTAGCTTCATGATTTAAATCTGGGACTCCACCCGCCTGGCCAGATGTCTCCAGCCTTCTTGCCTGAGGAATTCCAGCCCAGCTCACCTGAGACCTTCTGGGGCCTGCCTGTGACTTTCTCTGGCCCAACTTGAGCGTGGCCTATCCAGCATCAGGCCCACCATGTCAGACCTATTGCAGCCCACTGTGAGAGCAGCCCATCCAGCAGCTAGGCCCAACATGTGACTCAGACTTTCAGCCAGATGCAAGCATAGCCTATCCAGCACCACGTCCACCACCTGAGTCAGACCTCTGGACCGACACAAGCTTAGCCCATCCAGCAGAGAGGCCTCCCAGGTGAGTGAAACCTCTCTCCCCAGGGCTAAAAGCAGCTCAGCAGACACAGCAGCCCACTGAACCACTAACCCGTGGGCACAGAGTCCTGCACCAAAGGTCATTGTTACACAGAATGATACAGACAAAGAGCAAAATGCAATTTCAGGTCCTGAACCCACCTGTAACAGATACAGGAGATGCTACCATACAAAAAAATGGGAATCATGCAGGTGAAATCTCTGAATTGATAGCTTCTGAGGTAAACAGACAAGTGCAGAATCATATAGAGCAACTCAGATCAGAGATAACATGTCAAGTAAAAAAAAGAAATTTATGAACTAATAGATTCTGAAGTGGAAAAACAACTGCAGAAAAGTATAGAGCAAACCAGGGCAGAAATAACCACTGAAGCTCAAAAAGACATGTCTAAATTAATAGTATCTAAAGTAGGGGGACAACTACAGAAAGGTAGAGAGGAGAATAGAGCAGAAATAATCTCTGAACTAGACAGAGAGAGGATAACTATAATGAGAGACTTCAGTGCTATTAAAGAAGACATTGATTAAAAAAAAATAGAGGAGAATAGAAAAATGATGGACTCCCTGAGTGAGCAATAAAAGAAAGAAATAGATCACATGAAACAGTTTGAAAGAGATATACAAGAAAACAAAATCTCAATCACAAGCTGGCAAAACCATATAAACCAAAGTGAAGATAGAAACTCAGATCTTGAAGACACTATTGCAGCTAGTGAAAAGGTAAGAAAGGATCTCTTAAAAACAACCAGGATGCAGGAAAAAACAATTCAACACCTGCAAGATGATGCAAAAATGAACAATGTCAGGTTAATAGGAATCAATGAGAAAGACGAAGTTGACACAAATGACATAAAAAGAATATGGGCAGAAGTAATGGCAGAAAACTTCCCAAATTTGAGAAAACAATTAGTCATTTAGTAACTGAAGAATATATAACTCCAAATAACATCAACCCGACTAAAAAACACATCCAGACATATAATAGTCAAGATCTCAGAAATCCAGCCAAAGAATAGCATACTAAAAGCTGTAGAGAAAAGAAACAGATCACATTTAAAGAAAAACTCATCAGAATAATGGCAAATTTCTCTTCACAAACCATGAAATCAAGATGAGCATGGAGCAGAGTGCTTCAAGTCCTTCATGAAAAAAATTCCAGCCCAGACATCTATGTCCAGCAAAACTCTCCTTCAAATATGATGGAGAAATGAAATACTTCCATGATAAGGAACAACTAAAAAATTTCATGACATCAAAGCCAACTCTACAAGGCATATTTTCAAAAAAATTTAAAGAGAGACCATAACGACCCGAACTTAAAAAATGAGAACAGAAAGAACCCATGAAATAGGGCGACCAATTAAACACAGTAGAAAAAGAGGTTAATAGTAGTAAGTAAAACACATGCCAATCATCAGTCAATACATTTCAATTATAATCATCAATGTAAATGGTCTTAATTTTCCAATTAAAAGACTGGCAGAGTGGATAAGGAAGCAAAATCCAACCATAAGCTGTATACAAGAAACACACTTAACTCATAAAGAAACACATAGGCTAAAAGTTAAAGGGAAGAAAACAATACTACATGCCCCAGCACTTCAGAAAAAAGCAGAGGTAGCAATCTTGTTTGCAGACACTCTAAACTTCAAATCAAGCTTGGTCAAACGAAATAAAGAAAGCCACTACATACTGGTTAGGGGAAAAATTCAAGATGAAGAGGTAACACTCATAAATATACATGCACGGAACATGGGAGCACAGAGTTACATAAGACAAACCTTAATGGGCATGAAAAATCTCATATCCAATACCACAATCCTAACAGAAGACCTTAACATCCTTTTATCCCCAAAAGATAGGTCAAGCAGACAAAAAGTTAGCGAAGAAGTAGCAGACCAGAACCAGAACCTGGAACAACTTGACTTAGTGGATATACACAGAGTGTTCGACCCAAACACTTTTGAATACACATTTTTCTCAGCTGCACATGGGACATTTTCTAAAATAGACCACATATTAATACATAGGTCATGCTTAAGTATATGTGAGGAAACAGAAATTATCCCATGCATACTATCTGAACACAGTGCAATGAAATTGGAAATAAATGACAAAAGAAACCACAAGAACCACAGAAATACATGGAAATTAAACAGCACCCTTCTCAGCCACCAGTGGGTTACAGATGAAATTAATATCTGCAATTTAATGAAAATTCAAATACAACTTACTTGAATTTATGGGACGCAATGAAAACAGTTCTTAGAGGGAAATTTACAGCCCTGAAGTCACATATTAAGAAGACAGAACATTGGGGCCTGGCGGTATGGCTCAGTGGTCTAAAGCTCCTGCTTGGGGAAGCTTGGGCAGCCTCAGGGACCGCGGTTTGATCCCCAGCACCACATGCTGCACCAGCTCTGCCCTTGGGATGGGCTGAGCCAGCCATAAAAATGAGTGAATAAACAAACAAAGGTTCTGAAACAAGAATAAAAATAATAAATAAAATAAAAAAAAATTCTTAAAAAAAAAAGACAGAACAGGAACAAATAAATAATCTAGGCAACACCTAAACCGACTAGAAACAGAAGAGCAAATGAAATCCAAAGCCCAAAGACAGGAGGAATTTATAAAGATTAGAGCAGAAATCAATTCAATTGAGACAAAGAAAACAATACAAAGAATTAATGAATCAAAAAACTGGTTCTTTGAAAGATTAAATAAAATTGATAAGCCCATAGCTAACCTTATGAAAAACAGGAAAGAAAAGATTCAAATTCAAGCAATAAGGAGCGAGAAGGGTGAAACTACTATAGACCCAACAGAGATTCAGAGGATTATAAATAGCTACTTTGAGAATCTTTCCTCTCACAGAATTGAAGACATGGAAGAAACAGACAGATTCCTAGAAAAGTATAAATTACCAAAACTGAATCAAGAAGATATAAGAACTCTCAACAACCCAATAACAGCCAATGAAATACAAAATGTAATAAAAAGCCTACCGACAAAGAAAAGTCCAGGACTTCATGGATTCACCACTGAATTCTACAAGAAATTTACGGAAGACATAATCCCAATACTTCTCAAACTCTTCAAGGAAATTCAAAAGGAAGCAAGGCTTCCAAAATCATTCCTAGAAACAAGTATTACACTGATACCAAAACCAGAAAGAAAGAGACACAACTAAAAAAGAGAACTACAGGTCAATATCTCTCGTGAACATAGATGCAAAATCCTTAATAAAACACTCGCCACTAGAATGCAACAAGTCATCAAGAAGATTATACACCATGACCAGGTAGGATTCATCCCAGGAATGCAAGGATGGTTTAATATACGCAAATCTATAAATGTGATACATTATATGAATAGAACCAAAGCCAAAAATCACATGTTTTTCTAAATTGATGCAAAAAAAGGCATTTGACAAAGTCCAACACTCATTCATGTTCAAAGTTCTGCAGAAAATAGGGAGGGACTCCACCTCAATCTGATAAAAGCCATCTATGATGCAACAGCTAACCTAATTCTCAAAGGGAAAATCTGAAGTCTTTTACTCTGAAATCTGGTACAAGACAAAGATATCCTCTATCACCACTCCTATTCAATATAGTTCTGGAATCATTTGCTAAGGCAAATGTGTTTAAGGATTTATGTTTTAATATTTAGAAATAAAAGGAATAGAAATAGATAAAGAAGAAGATAAATTATCATTATTTGCAGATGACATGATAATTTATTTTGAAGACCTCAAAAGCTCTACCAACAAGCTCTTAGAATTAATACAGAAATTCAGTAGCATAGCAGGTTACAAAGTCAACACACAAAAGTCAATGGCATTTCTCTATACAGATAACAAACAAACTGAGAGAAAAATTAGAGCATCAATATCCTTTACAGTAGCCCCAAAGAAAATGAGACATTTAGGAATTAACCTAACTAAAGAAGTAAAAGAACTTTTCAATGAAAACTGTAGTACTCTGAAAAAAGAGATCCTAGAGGATTTCAGAAAGTGTAAAGATATTCCCTGCTCCTGCATAGAAGAACCAACATTGTGAAGATGGCCATACTCTCTAAACTGTTATACAGATTTAATGCCATCACCATACCTCACAGTCCTGGAGAAGTCATTCCTAAAATTTATTTGGAAACAAAAAAGATCCAGAATTGCAGAGACAATCCTGGGCATCAAAGGTAAGGCTGGAGGCATTACAATTACAATTCCTGATCTAAAATTATACTACAGAGTTACCTTGATAAAATCAGCATGGTACTGGCAAAAAAATAGACGTGAGGTTCAATGGAATAGATTAGAAGATGCAGAAGTAAATACAAACACACTCAGCCATTATTTTTGACAAAGGGGCCAAACATGTTTACTGGAAGAAAGATAGCCTGTTTAAGAAATGGTGCTGAAAAAATTGTCTCTCCACATGTTGAAAACTAAAACTTGACCCAGGTCTATCACTGTGCACTAAACTAAAATCAAAATGGATTAAAGATCTAAATATTAAAACATAAATCCTAAACCTCCTAGAGGAGAAAGTTGGCGGAAATCTTAAACACATTGGAGTAGGCAAAGAGTTCATGGACAAGAATCAAAATGCACATTTAACATGTGAAATAATCAACAAATGGGACCCCGTCCAGCTGAAAAGTTTTTTCAGGTCAAAAGAAATTACTAACAGAGTGAAAAGACAATCCACAAATTAAAAAAAAAAAAAAAAAAAAAAAAACAAAACAAAAACAAAAGAAAAAAACTAATAAATATTCAGACAAAGGTATTCTATCTAGAATTCATAAAGAACTAAAAAAATTAGGGTCCCAAAATTCAAAGACCCAATCCAGAAATGGAGATCTGAGATGAACACATACTTCTCAGAGAAAGAAATTCATGAAGACAATAAATACATGAAGAAATGCACCACATCACTAGCCACTCGCGAAATGCAAATCAAAACAACACTTAGATACAATCTCACCCCAGAAAGAGTGACTACTATAAAGAAATCAACTGGTCCAGGGAGATAGCTCAGAAGACTAAGTGCTTGCCTGGCAAGTGCAAGGTCCTGAGTTCAATCCCAGGTATCACAAAAAGAAGAAAGAAAGAAAGAAAGAAAGAAAGAAAGAAAGAAAGAAAGAAAGAAAGAAAGAAAGAAAGAAAGAAAGAAATCAACCAACAACAAATGTTGGAGTGGCTGTGGGGAAAAAGGAATGCTCCTCCACTGCTGGTGGGAATGCAGACTGGTGCAACCATTATGGAAAGCAGTGTGGAGACTCCTTCAAAAACTAGAGCTGGAAATCCCATTCAATCCAGCTATCCCCCTACTGGGAATTTTTCCAGAAGAACTGAAAACATCATATCGTAGTGATACCTGTGCACCTGTTTATAGCAGCACAATTTGTGATAGCTAAATCCTGGAAACAACCAAAATACCCATCATCTGAAGATTTGTTGAAAAAGATATGGTACTTTCATAAAATCGAATACTATTCCACTATAAGGAATGAAAAACTAGACAACTTCATATATAAATGGATGTATCTTGAATGTATACTCATAAGTGAAACAAACCAGACCTACATATGCAAATATCATATAGTCTCCCTAGTTTAAGGACCCAAAAGAATGAATAAATAAATAAATAAATAAATAAATAAATAAATAAATAAATAAATTTGGGTGGCACCAAGAATCAATCTCAGGACCTTGTGTTTTCTGCAGTCCCAATCCTATAATTTTATTTATTTATTTATCTATCTATCTATCTATCTATCTATCTATCTGTTTATTTTAGAAGAGTGACAAATACAAAATACAATTGGAAGAGTTAAAAAAGTTCATGTTCATTGAAAGTGTTAATGTTTAACTGTTTGATCAGTTTTACATACCTATGTCTGTTAATCTACACTGATTTGATGATGAAAATATGTAATGCAACCATTGTTAAATTTTTCTTGTTTCAAAATTCTGTACTATATGTACTTTTGTCGCTGTTTTTTCTGTTTTTGTTTCTGCTATTTTTACTTTTAAAAATATAATAAATAAATAAAAATAAAATAAATAAAAATAAATAAATAAAATAATTTGAATCTGGATTTAAAGTATTGCTTTATTTGCTATGCTGGATTTTATTAATAGGTCTCTATAGAGAATTTATCAAAGAACAAATAAATAGGAATAACTATTTGTTATGAATACAGTGCCATCAGCTGCATGTGAAGCTATGAGTCGTTGATGACTTGCATCAACCAGACTAAATACATATAGACTGAAACATAATTTGAAGTTCTAAGTGCAATGTGAAACTATAATTGAAGATTTGAGATCACTGCTATTTAGAATTTTTTAACATGTCATAGGTATTTGAATAAATAAATTTAAAAAAAACTGTTTTCTGCTAAGCAGACCTTTGGAGATCCAGATGGTTACTGCTAAACAGAAGATACTCATAGCCTCAACCCTTACTTGTCTGCAAAGATATCTTGACATGTCAAGTAGGCTGATGTCACCAGGAACAGTGCCTGTATGGCTATTCTACCTTTTGCCTTTTTCTCAGTAGGAGCTAGGGCTGTTGTCTTCTGCTTTTCCATCTTGGTGAAATCACTCTTTAAAATCTACATTTTTGATGTTGCCCAAGAGGCTGTGCCTGAGTGGATCATATTTCTGCCAATTCATCTTCAACTTTTCTTCCTATGGTTCTACATTCACCTGTCACCCCAGACCAGAGAACTATAGGCACGCATGTAACAGCAGAGTGCTTCTATCCTTGAAAGCTTGGAAAGGCATACCATCACTGCCTAAGCTTTCAGTAGCTCAACTCATTTACATTCTTCCCCTGCCTATGTGCTGTTTTCCCTCTAAGATACAGTTTTTCTGCCTAACAATAGTTTCACTTTCATTTAGATAATCTGCTTTGCAGATGCCAGGACACGCTGTCCTCTGTAGCTTCTCTGCCCCAGTCTGAATCCAGAGGCTTATTTATGTTTCCAAAAGAAATCATGTTTCTTTCTACAGAGCACATAGATCAGGTCAACTGGAATTTGTTAATGGAGATATGTAATTACATCTCCCTCATTTTGAGTAGAATATCCTAAACTAAGGATATATTTCCTTATTTTATCCCTTTACTTTGAATTACGGTGTAAACTACAGTGATAGTTTCATTTTATTAGTTGTCTTTGTGAACTTACAAAAATAACTCAGAAAATGAAATTTTAAAGAGAAAATGTTCATTAAATGGACAGCTTTGGAAGTTCAAAGGCATGGCACCCGCTTCAGTCCTGAAGGCGTTATGCCTGGTGGGATTTGATGGGATATTCTATAAGAGAAAGTTGGCAGGACTTCAAGTCAGGAGCTGGGCCTCATAAGCCCCTTTAAGGATGCGCCCACAATTACCTAAGGATCTGTCATTAGGTCCTACTTCTGTAAAGATCTTCAGGACTCCCAATACCACATTCCTGAGGATGAAACTTTTATACATGGGGCTTTGGGGAGTAATGCCTGGATTCCAGCCACAACATCCAGTAAACGCTGGACTGTGCTCTATCATTTGAATGGCACAAAAGTCTGAGAAACACGTGCTCGTTTATTGTGTCTTTCCTTTTATCAAGGCCATTTTTTAATCTCAAAAAAAAAAAAAAAAGCCTAGAAATGCCATTCTCTTTTGGTGTTTTCATGGATTCACAATGAAATGATGCACAGGAAAGTCTGGTAGGTAGTGCTGGTTAGATAGCTCAGGGGACTAAAGCACTTCCTTAGGCAGAGCACAGTAGCTGGGGTTCGACACCCAATGTGCTGTGCTGGCTCGCCTTCAGGGCACACAGAGATGGCAATTGAGACTGCGTACGGTGGACGGTGGTGCACATCTGTAATCCCAGTGCTTGAGAGGGTGAAAACAGCAGAATTGCTGAGTCTGATCTACGTAGTGAGACCCTACCATGCAGACCCTGTACCAAAAACATAGAAGAATAAGAAAAAAAAGCACTGTATGTGAACAATGTAATTTAAGATTATGTAAGTTATCAATGTAGCAAGAGCCTGGCTGTGCCTTAGAATCTTCTAACTACAGAGAGCACAATGCACATTAAAACTTGATGATATTCTTTTCCTACAGAGTTTTTAAAAATCTTCATAACAATTTACTAAAATAGATTGTTGAAAATAAGCCTAGTTGTTTGCCAGATGTAGCCTACAGTAATAGCATTATTGTAGTAGAGAAACTGAACTTTCCATGACGTTTATACAAATTCTCAAGTGTCTTTAATAAAACGTCCCAACTAGATGGGTTCATTGCTGGCCTTGCTAGAAGTAGAAGTTCATAGCCAATATCAGGCTGAGTGAAATGATTGATATTTAACTAAGGAGGGCTGGGGAGATAGCTCAGGGGCACAAGTGCCTGCCTGGCAAGTGCAAGTTCCTGAGTTCAATTCCCAGTTTCACCAAAAAAAAAAAAAAAACCACAAAAACTAATGATATCATGATAAACATGTAGATACAATACTTATCAGGGTTGCTAATAATGTATTTGGCAATTGGAAAATAAGTAAGCTATTTTATTATCAATGTTTTTGTTTTGAATTCAATAGCATGTTAGCAAATTTATGTTTTTGCTTATTGAAATTTTATCCTCACATCTAATTACTTATTAGTAAGATGATATTCCAAAGACACCTAATGATAGTAATTGCATGCAACAAAGAAGCTATAATAAGGAAGTGTTAATGCGAAGATAAAGTTTTCTTTGGTCAATGACTAATGGATGCCAGCTTATTTTACTAAGCTCTGTTACTCAAGAGTTCATAATTTGGGTGGGATAATTTATATATTCAATTTTGTAAAGATGATATTGGTGTAAGTGAACACCTTTTCTACCATGTTATTTACTTAGTGATTGTTAAAGTCTGAATCACAAAGATTAACAGGGTGAAAGCTAGAAATCCAAAAGGGGAAACCTAAATACTACTATCCAAGAGATAACCCCCAAATTGACAACATTAAGACCGTTCACCCAAAGAAATAAGAGAAAGACTAAAAGGAACCTCAGGAATTTCCCTATAACTCCTCAGAATTACAGTCATTAACGTTTCACTAATGGAATCTATTTGGCATCTGGAAAAAAAAACTTTCAGAGAAAAATGAGAAGTAAATAGTGCTTTGTAATGGAATGCTAAGTAAAATGATTTCTTTTGATTTTTCTAACTTACTAGTAGATAATTATAGACCATTATCTGAAGAAAACATAAAACAAAACTCAACATCACATAAATGATTTCCAGGGAAAAAAACAATCCAGAGTTTGATTAGATGCTCCCTCAGGAAGCTATGGTAGACTATAGAGAAAATGTACCACGATTTACTCATATCTTTCTCAAAGTTTTCTCTTTTTATTGTGACTTTCTTGTACAATATGCACTCAATGAAGTTGCTCTTGACGATAAGAGATTTGGAAGATGAGGAAAATCATGAAGTAATCTTTCTATGTCTGGAATCCAAAGAGATGCTTTTTAGCTGAACACATTTTATGAAAACATAGATAAGCTCTAGCCAACACATTTAAATATTATGTCAGTTGCAAATATGTCAGTGTCTTGGCTGTGGGCTATGGGCTATAAAATGTTAGGTTAAAGATGGTGTGCTAAAATTATCATTTTTTCTTTCTATGCTGATTTTAATTACTTTATAGTATTAATTATTTGCTGTTACTATAGCTTTCCTCTACTTCTTTGATTGCAGTGCTACACAATAGTAACAGTCCAGTTCACTTGCTCTTTGGTGTCTTTATCTCATTTCCACATTAGTGTTTCTCATCTACCTCCCCAATGAATGTACAATTTAGCCACTTCAGATAGAAAGTCTGTATCTTATTTCATCAGGACATCATTTGATCCTTTCAAATTTTATGTTTTCCTCCACATAGAGTAATTTACCATCACATTTATTTCTACATTGTACTCTCCAAGTTCATAGAATAAGATCTGCTCAACATACTTTTTAAGGTCAATCATATTCTAACAGCTTGATGATATCCTCTTATACATATTCCAAATTTCACTTTAGGCTTTCTGCTTTGTTAGTCCTGAAATGTCAGTATCTTCCATTTCGTGTGTTATTTCTCCTAAGTAACATCTTTTTTTCTCATACATTTGAGCGTTCTTAATCCACTAATCTAGAATCTTCTGTATATGTCTTAAATTTTTTTCTCTCTTGTCCAAAATTTCTACCATAACCCAGTATACATTCCTACCCTTTGCCATGTGATCTTAGAACAATTTATGCTTTCCTTTTTTGCCATATTATAGTATGAAAACTCCTTGATAGGAAATCCAACTGTATGTGTTGTAGTGTCTTTGATCTCAGTGGTCACTCCCTTTTGTTACTGACCCACAAGACTATGTTCTTTTGATAGATACCTTTCCTCCTGTGGTTCTCTTTCCTCCTTTGTCTTTCAACATGAGAGAATTAATCTTCAGGAGAACTCCAATGTGTGAGAACTCATATAATGTAATAGAAAGTGTGGATTAAGAAAGCACCATAAGAGTCTAAGTTAAGAATGTTAGTCAATATGTCTTGCTGCATTTGATGATGATTTTCTTAATAAGAAATCCACATTTTTCATCACTAGTCAGCTTCTGTAAGTAAGCTACAAGAGGTGTGATTGCAAAGTATATTTGATATTTTTTCATAGGAACAACTATATTTGGACAATCATAAATTTTGTTATGAATCACATCATGATACAACAGCTTTTTATAATTCTTTGTCCTTCATGACTAACATTCTATAGATACTGGGCAGAAACTTTATTTTTTACGTTTAGTACAGGGTGTCACTGCACAAATTGGACTCACAGTGATCTTCCTGTTTTCTGCCTCCCAAGCACTGAGATTATAGACCTGTGCCACACTACCCACTCTCTATTGCCCTGGGGTCAGGGTCAGCATGGTCAAACCCTGAATCTCTGCATCCCACTCAGAAACTCTTTAATATATATATATATATATATATATATATATATATATATACACATATATATATGATTATATGTACATATATATGTTTACACATATATAATCATACATATCATACATACATGATTATATGAGCAGATACCTGTGAAAGTTATAAAACATATCAAGAAATCACATGAATCTTAGATTTTTTAGAGGTTAAGAAAACATAAAACTTTTTTTTTAAATTGACTACATCTACAAACCTAGTTAAGCTATTATATTTTAACAAGCAACTTCACCTTTTTAGACATGATTTCACTATATAGTATGGGTCTGTCTTAAACTTGCTCTCTAGTCCAGGCTGGCCTTGTACTCATGGCAATCTTCCTACCTCAGCCTTTTGAGTGCTGCTATTATAGGCATGCATCACCACACCTGGCACAACTTTTATTAAAGATAATTTTTCAAAGAGATAGAGTAATGTTTGCCTAATCCTTAAATAAATATAATAAAGTAACAGGTATCAAATCATAGCTATTTCAGTAACCATCAGTCTGAATGGAAAAAAAAAATCTAACAAATACCTAAGCAAAGAAAAATCCTTGAGAATTTCTTTTGGTAACTGGAAGCATATTAAAAATGAAATTAACTCAAAAGTGGATAGATAATGTCTCAGCTGAAGTCCTTTAGTAACAGAGAAAAGCGAGTTAAAAAATGGGTCTACAATGGCAGGTCTAAGCCTTTGAATTTAGTAGTTCAAAAGTTATAGGATATAAAGTTATAACTTTAGAACTCAGGCAGATTTCATCCAACTAGCTTTTAAGTTGTTTTGAACAACTTTTTAGTGCACAGCATTAACATATATTTATAGCTGACTCATTTATGCCCAGGGCATGCATTATTTACATTTTTTTATATTCTTTCTCATCTGCCACATGTTTTATTCATCAAGTCCTTTATTGGCTAGGAGCATAATTACCAGATCAGGAAATTAACTTCATACTTTATTGTTGTTTTTGTTCATTGGTCTCCATAGTTTCTACTTGAGTGTATATGTATACACTGACCCATGTTATGTACACATATCCTTGGATGAGATTATTGAGGCAGTGATATTTACTGAAATGATGGGCCCCAGAATTAATATCAGTCATGACACTTAACATCTGATGAGTTAATTTGCTTCTCAGATTGCTTCTTACTTTTAGATTTGTCATTACCAGTAAATGAGATAAGATTGTAAACACTTCACACTTTCTTTCTTTAAAAATATAATTAGTTATTTTATTGTTGTTGATACCGAGTTTTGCTGTGCAGTTTTGACTCATAGTGATCTTCCTGCCTCAGTCTCTGTAGCTCTGGGATTACAGACATGTGCCACCATGCCCAGTTTTTGGTGGCCACCATGTATCTGGTAATGAGGATTGAACTTAGGACCTTGTGCTGGCCAGGCAGGCGCTTAGACTGCTGAGCTATATGCCCAGCCCCTACACTTTCTTTTACATGGTAGAAATTAATAGTTTCATCTGTAAGAAACAATAACATCACAACATATTAATTAGTTTGACATATTACGTTAGGAAAAAATAACAATTGTGTCTGAAATATCTGTTATATTTTATTAGGTAAATCACTCCATGGAGGAAGTACAAATGCATTGATATGTTCTATTCACTCATTTACTATTTCTTTGAGAATTACCAAAACAATAGCATAATACTTGATCATAAATAAAACTGCAAAGATGCATTGAAAAACATAAGTTTCTCTTTTTTTTTTTTTTTGTCTTTTTGAGACAGGGTCTCTCTCTGCAGTTCAGGCTGGCCTTGAGCTTACTTTGGTAGCCCAGGCTGGTCTCAAACTCGCAGCGATCCTCCTGCCTCAGCCTTCCAAGTGCTGGGATTACAGGCATGTGCCACCATGCCTGGCAAGTTTCTCTTCTTTACCTTTCTTTAATACTTTAAGTTAACTTGACTAAAATTATGCATCAGTATGGGGTGTGATGCCACGTGGATACAATGTGGAATGATCAGATCAAGCCAACTTACCTACCCATAACATTGCTTAACTGTCATTTTTTTAATGCCAGAAGATTTCAAATACAGTTTCTCTGCTGTTGCTATTTACAGTGTGGGCAACATGCAGTTCCTTCCCAAGGTCACTCCAATGTGCAACGTATGTCGAACATTATTCTTCTTTTCTATCTGAAACTTTGTGCTCTTTGGTCACTAGTTCCCCATATGGCCAAATCCCTCAATCTCTGTGAACCATAATTTTACTTTCCACTTCTTTGGGTTCAAATTTTACATTCTAAACACAAGTGAAATTATGTGGTATTTGCCTTTCAGTTCCCGGGGTACTTCACATAACACAGTGACCCCACTAATTCAGGTATGTTATAGCAAGTGATAAGATTCTTTTTTTCCTTTATTAGGGTCTCACTATACAGTGCAGACTCATAATGATCCTCCTGTCTCAGCCTCGCCAGTCCTGGGATTATAGGTGGATACCACCATACCTGTTTCAAGGTCAGTAGAGGGCACCTGAGGTTCTAGGGCTGGCACAACTTGTGGTATGGGGAATCAAACTCTGGTTCTTTGGACTTATCATGGAGGCCCTTAGACTGCTGTAATATCAACCCAGCCCGTTTTTTTTTTTTTTTTTTTTTTTTGTTTTGTTTTTAAAGGTTAAAAATGTCTGCATCTTCTTTCAATTACTACTATGAAGACAACAATATGCAATGTATTAACTATTGTAAATATCCTACTCACCTATATCAAAAATATCTCATTGCTATTCTGTCATTTTTTTCTCATTAAAATGAATAAATATTTTGAAAAATAAAGGACAAATAGTATTTCTTTATGTTCCTATATCTACCTATGAGTACTTTGGGCCATCATATCTCTTCTATTTTGAATAATGCTGCAATGAAATGACAGTGTAAATCTCCCTTCAACACAGCATTTAAATTCTTCTGTGTGTATATGAAAAGGTCAAACGATGGAATTGTCCAGTGGCTTTATTGCAGTTTTCCTACAATAGAACTTACCAAAATGTCTGTACTGATTCACATTGTCACTAACCATGTATAAGAGTTTTTCTTTCTCCCCCATTTTCACTAACACTTCATATATTTCATCTTTTTTATGAAGTCCACTCTACCTGGTAAAAGATGATGACTGTGGTTTGACTTTGCATTTCCTTCACAATTAGTTATGATGAGTGAGTTTTCATGTAATTGTTGGCCACTTGTGTGTGATTTTCTTCTTTCAAGAATGTTTGCTCACCTGGCCGCCATCCCGAGGTAGCCTGCAGCGGCTGGCCCAAACTCAAGCTCAGACTCCCCTGCCACCAAGACTAAGAACTCCAGCTCAGACCCCACCTGACATCCCAACCAGAACAAGCAGAGGCTTCAGCCGGCATCCACCCTGGAACTCATCAACGGCCCGAGATCTGATTCCATCCACCGTCTCCACCAGTAAGAACTCTCTCAGCCCAAGGTGATCCCCCAACTTGACAACTTCACGAACCCGGACTACACCCATCGTCCCAACATGGCCACACAACATCCCCTCAGGGCTGATCACTGCCCTGATGCATGGGGCCTCCTGGTAGCCAGCCAGCTGAGCTCCAACTCATAGGCAGGGACATCTGCAGGGAAACAAGCTTGGTGGATCCAGACCCAAAGTTCCACAGCTACTAACTGCATAACTTCACCAAAATGCAGAGATCACTGTTATAAAAAATGATAAAGACAAGGAGCAAGATCCAATCTCCATTCCCCAGTCCACCCAAAACAAATACAGGAGAATATCTTGGAAGCAAACGGGAATGATGCAGATGAAATTTCTGAATTAGTAGCATCTGACAAGTGCAGAAACATGTAGAGCAACTGAAATCAGAGATAACATGTCAAATAAAAAAAGAAATGCATGAATTAATAGACTCTCAAGTGGAAAAACAACTGCAGAAACATATAGAGGAAACCAGAACAGAAATAACCTGTGAAATTAAAAAAGACACCTCTGAATTAATAGCATCTACAGTAGGGGAACAACTACAGAAAGGTAGAGAGGAGAGCAGAAATAATCTCTGAACTAGGGAAAGAAAGGATGATTATGATGAGAGACTTTAGTTCTACTAAAGAAGATATTAATAAAAAAAATTAGGGGAGAATAGAAAAATGATTATTCCCTGATTGAGCAATATAGGAAAGAAATAGATGACATGAAACAGTTTCAAAGAGATATATAAGAAAATAAAATCTCAATCACAAGTTGGCAAAATTGTATAAACAAAAGTGAAGATAGAGTCTCAGATCTTGAAGACACAGTTGCAGCTAGAGAAAAAGTAAGAAAAGATCTCTTAAAAACAACGAGGACGCAGGAAAAATAATTCAACATATGTAGGATGGTGCAAAAATGAACAAGGTGAGGTTAATAGGAATCAACAAGAAAGGAGTTGACAAAAATGATATAAAAATATGGGCAGAAGTAATAGCAGAAAACTTCCCAAATTTGAGAAAACAATCTGATATTGAGGTCACTGAAGCATATAGAATGCCAAATAGCATCAACTTCACTAAAAACACACCCACACATATAATAGTCAAAATCCCAGAAATCCAGCAGAAGAATAATATACTAAAGTCTGCTAGAGAAAAGAAACAGATCACATTTAAAGGAAAACCCATTTTTACAAGCCATGAAATCAAGAAGAGCATGGAGCAGAGTGCTTCAAGTCCTCCATGAAAGCAAATTCCAGCCCAGACTGCTGTACCCACCGAAACTCTCCTTCAAGTATGAGGGAGAAGTGAAATACTCATATGACAAGGAACAATGAAAGAATTTCATGCTATCAAAGCCAAAGTATACTACAAAAAAAATTAGGGAGGGACCAAAACGACCTGAACTGAACAAATGAGAACAGAAATAACCCATGAAATAGGGCAACCAGTTAAACACAGAACAAAAAAGAGCAAACAGTAGTAAGTAAAACTCATGTCAGTCATAAGTAAATACATTTCAATCATTATCATCAATTTAAATGGACTCAATTGTCCAGTTAAAAGAAATAGATT